>CAXARO010000938.1:0-38411 GCA_963971305.1 Arcuatula senhousia
TGAGGATTTTTGTTTGGTTTATCCTGATGTATAATGTATGTCATACTCTCTTAATGTAAAACCAATTTAAACCTGGAGGTAAACTTGGCGGACGGACAAACGGACCTAAAAGTACTTTCATAGGCATTGCTTGAAATAACTGCAGCGCCCCTCGCCTCTAAATCTACACAAACGAAAGCTAAAGACCTGAAATTTGAACAGATTGATGAAAGTGTGTATGCACCAAAGGCAAACATGGTTGCTACCAAGATTCCTGCAGAAAAAATTCCCCACTACATCAGAGGATTATCAATCCTCTACTATGAGTTTTATGGCAACACTGATCAATACACAGTCCAGTGGTATGATGATCCCAAATATTGGCCCAGAAACACAGAAGGCAAAAAGACCATTTGTATCAATATTTCAAAATCTGACATTCCCCTCATGTATAAGATTACTTTTCATATCTGAGCACTGGAATTCTACAAGTACAGGGGATACACAAAGATAATTTCACTAAGTATGACATCCCTAAACTGCAGGAATTAGTACAATGTGTGATAAATGAAAACCCATGTGACAATCCTTTGGACAATGAAAGCCCAGACAACCTTTCTATTACAAGCATGACAAGTGACAATAGTGAACTACATGAAACTATTTTATGCAATGATGTTAGTCCAGTAGATGAAACTATGATTAAAACAACGCATGGCAAAGATATGGTAGATAAGCAGCAAAATACTGACGAAAAAAGTGATCTAGTATCTGTCGACAAAAACAATAACATGGAAAATTTTATGATGTGCATGGAAAGACACTTTACCAATGCACTGGACAAGATTTGTAAACAACAAACTGACATGTTAATTGCAAAAATGAACTCTATGGATATGGCATACAAACAAACAATACAAACAAATGAAGAAAGGTTCTCGAAAATGATGGACAGAGTAGAAGATGCTATAAACATGAAATCAAATTTAGAGAAAGAAAACAGTGAATTAAAATACAAAATTAAACATATGAATCACGAAGCTACTCTGGAACAAGAACTATTGAAATCAAAACTAGAATCTAGATGTGAACTGCTCACACAGAAAAACAACTCCCAAAGTGACAAAATTGGTAAACTCCAAGCAGATATAGAAAAAATCAATAATGAGTTAGAAAGCAGGAAGAGTAAAATCGAACAATTAGAATCGTCATATTCTGATATTCGCAAAGATATTGAACAGAAGGAACAAGAAATACTCTCTATGAAACTACATGCTAGTCGAGATGATAGTGTAGCATTTCAGACAGTACCTGGGCCTAATACACATACTAGGCAAAACACGAAACCACTAGTAACACTAATCGGTACATCTAACATTGATAGGATAGACCCAAGAATCTCACCAGACTATGATGTCCATAAAACTATTGCGTACACGTTGGATGACACAGAAAAAGAACTACAAAAGCTACAAAACAAACCAAATATTATAGTGCTACATTCCCTGACAAACGAGCTGAAGAATGAAAGTCCGACTAACTGTGTTGATAGAATGGCAAGGATCTGTCAAAACATTCATGACCAATTTCAAGATGTCAAAATAGTGATTTCACTGCCAACGCCAAGAAATGACTCAGAAGAACATAATGCCAATGGACAACTTATAAGTATCATGCTGAAAACAAAGCTGAGAAATGATGAATCCGTCTACTTTTGTGACAATAGCAACATGGCATACAAGGGACAGGCCATTAACCGATATTTAGATCATGACGGCTATCATCTATATCCAAAGATGGAACTGCGGTTTTCGCTTCAAACATACGGGATTGTGTTGATAGAGCTCTAAATTTGCCTCCACGCAATATTCATAACAGAACGAGATATGGATACAGTAGAGGTCGGCCTTTTAGAGGCAGAGGAAACCGAGGCGGCGGACGTGGATATGGGCGCGGTCAGAGATAAATAATCTCAATCAAAGCTCAAGGATTGTCTCACTATTTATATACCTTTTCCCTTATATTTTAATTTTGTTTGATACAGTCAACTGTATTGTATTTCAGCGTATTAACAGCCATTATTGTATTGTTACATCTAAACTATAATAGAAAGTAAACATTTATATATATTATATATTTATAAATTACATTTTAAATAATGAAAACAAGCCTTGATATATGTACCTGGAATGTGGGTGGTTTGCTGTCAGAACATCATAACAAGTTACATGATAAAACATTTCTATCTGAAATTGCAAACTATGACTTGGTATTATTAACTGAAACACATGTAGGATATGAACACCACTTAAAATTTGAAAATTTCTTATACTATCCTTTTTGTAGATCCAAATCTAAAAATAATAGATATTTTGGTGGGTTAGGTATTCTTATTCGTAATGAAATCCGAAATGGTGTTAAATTTTTAAATGATGGGACCTCAGAATACCAATGGATAAAATTAAATAAAGAGTTTTTTCAATTTAAAAAAGATATATACTTATGCTTGATTTACTACTCACCAAAAAGCGAAATAGATATTTTGGAAATTATATCTGACAAATAAATATAGCTTGTTGGGAGATATTTTGCTAGTTGGAGATCTCAATGCCAGAACTGGCTGTGAAAAAGATTTTATTGATGGTGACAGCACTACTCATGTTCCTTTATTTGATAATAATTATAATATAGATTGTACTGTGGAGGAAAGGGTCAGAAGATAAAATTGTTGACTCCAGAGGTAAAAATTTACTGGAACTTTGTATAGGTAACCAATTACGTATATTAAATGGTCGTATATGTGGCGATAGTTATGGTAAATTTACATGCTATAAACCTAATGGATGCAGTGTTGTTGATTATGCTCTAGCTACACAAAATTTTAATTCCAGAAATTTTATATTTTAATGTTTCAGATTTTAAGGCTAATTTTTCAGATTGCCACTGCAAAATTACTCTAAAAATTTTAGCATCTTTTCAAAATAAAATTGAAAAATGTCCTATGAAAGATTTTCCCTTAAGATATAAATGGGACACTGAAAGTATACTTAATTTTCAAGAAACATTTACTCATCCTGCTATTCAAAATGAACTCAAAAATTTTATGGATAAAGAAATTGTTTTAAACATGCAGAGCATAAATGACGCCACAAATACTATTCACACAATTTATGAGAATGTTTGTAAAGTTTCACTTAAAAAGAAAAAGAAACATGTTAAAACTTATAATAAAAAATGGTTTGACACTGATTTAAAGTGGATGAAAAAACAAGTTGATGCAAAGGCTTTATTAATGTCACAGTATCCTAAAGATCCTATAGTGCGTGGCTCCTTTTTTAAATTAAACAAGCAATTTGCCAAATTAAGAAAAAGGAAAAAGAGAGAATTTAAGGAAAATATTTTATCTCAACTTAGTAATTTAGAATCAGAAAATCCAAAAGAGTACTGGAATTTGGACAATGAACTTCGCAATGAAAGCAATCAAGAAATAAACAATAATATAGATGGTAAGACTTGGTATAGATATTTTTCTCAATTGTCTTCAATTCCCGATAATGAACAGATAAAAACAAAATTGCATGAACTAAAAAATAAACTTGAAACTTTAGAAAAAAAAAAAATAGCATTCAATGAAATTGATCAAAATCACAGCAAACGTGTTGCAAAAAGCTTATTCTCAGCTCAAATCTGGAAAAAGTCCAGGTCTGGACAACATTTCAAATGAAATGCTTAAGGTCTCACAAAGTTATATGAAAAACTGTATTCTTAAACTCTTTAATTCTGTATTCCTGTCTGGTATTTATCCAAGTATATGGAATGAAAGTTATATTACACCCATATTTAAATCGGATGACCCTGAAAATCCTGAAAATTACAGAGGCATTGCCATAAATAATAGTATTGGAAAGCTATTTAATATTATACTTCATAACCGGCTTGATAAGCTTTTATCTGAAAACAATATTATAGATAAAACTCAAATTGGTTTTTCAAAAAAAGCCCGCACTTCGGATCACATTTTTGTACTTAAATGTTTAATTGAAAAATATGTTAGAAATGGGAAAGGTAAATTGTATGTATGTTTTGTAGATTTTAGAAAGGCTTTTGATAAAGTTATTCATGTTGGCATATTATACAAATTATTACAGTATACTCAAAATGGTATTTTGTTATAAAATGTTAAAATCTATGTGTAGTTATGACAAATTATGTGTGAAAGTACAAGATAAGCTTACTGACTTTTTTAAATATGATGTTGGAGTAAGGCAAGGTGATGTATTGAGTCCTACATTATTTAAACTATTTATTAATGATTTGCCAGACATATTGAATAAACTCTCGGACAACTTCACTGTAAATCTTGATAACGAAAAGATCCCATGTTTACTTTATGCTGATGATCTTATATTAATATCCAATTCAAAAGAAGGTTTACAAAGAAGGCTTGATACATTATGCACATACTGTAGAGATTGGTGTATGGAAATTAACATAAAAAAACTAAGATCATTATATTTAATAAATCTGGAAGACTTCTTCAGGAAAATTTTAACATAGGAAAGAATCACATTGAATGTGTGAAACAATATAAATATCTTGGTATCATTATTCAAAACACTGGAAATTTCAATGAAGCCAGAAAACAACTGTCACTTAAAGGTTTAAAAGCTTGCTTTAAACTTTATAAAGATGTGAAATCTTCTAATCCCCCTTTAAAAACACTTTTACATTTATTCGATCATTGTATCAAACCAATAATTTTGTATGGTTGTGAAAATTGGAGTATAATTAATATTACACCAAAAAGAAAATTACTTTCCCTTTATGATATATTTAAAGATTGGGAATTTGAGAAACTGAATCTGAAATTTTGTAAATATATTCTTGGTGTTACTAAAATGTGCACCAATATAGCAGTCCTATCTGAATTGGGAAGATACCCACTATACATAAACCTACTAACTCAATTATTTATGTACTGGCATAGACTTGAAAACACCTCTACCAATTTACTGCAAAAAGCCTTCTCAGAGAGCAAGTTGATAGCCAATAAAGCTTTTTCAAATAACAATAATAATCTTTGGTACTCAAATGTTCTCTTTTTTAGTGAAAAATTAGGAATTGACCTTAACTTATGTAAAAAAATGAGCAAAAATAAATTTAAAAAGCTGCTAAAAAATCAACTTAAAATAAAATTTCAAAGAGACTGGGATGAAATAAGGAATAAAAACTTAAGTGATAAGGGCAAGTTAGACTCTTACTTTAAATATAAGAAAACATTTAATTACGAAAACTATTTGGATATAAAAAACAATTAAAATGCCATTTGTTCAGAGAACAAATGAGAGGTCTTTCCCTGTCTCTTGTCGCTCTGTCGCTTTAGCATGTTAGCATTATGGTGTCCAATACATGTACTATAGACAAATGAGTCAGTTCGTTTTCGATATGAGGTTACCAATAATTATCAAATAGGTTCCAGAATAAAGATCAAGGGGCCTAGTGTCAGAAAAAGGATGGTTGCTAAGGACATTTTGTTGGTTGCTATGGACTAAGGGTTACTTCCGGTTGACAAATTTTAACTCTAAACTCGGAAAGTAGTCTTGGTTAAGAATATATATGGTTGCTATGGACTTTTCATAAATGTTACCTTGTTGCTAGGGAATGACCTTGACCCATGACCTTTGACCTTGGACTCAAATTGTAGGTCTTGGCATTCTGATTCATTTAAGTATACATGTTTACTATACTATCTGTTATGGTTTTCAAGTTATGGGCAAAAAACGTGTTTCGCGAAACTTGTTTTGGCCGCCATTTTGGAACCAGTCAACCAAATCATACACTGTTTGGACTCAAATTGTAGGTCTTTTAATTCTCTATCAAATGAACCCTACATTTCATTCACCATCTGTAACCGTTTAGAAGTTATAATTAAAAAAACATTTTTTAATTACGAATCAAGGGCCGTAACTCAAAAACAACAAGTTTTACGCTTTCGCACCTGAAACATTTTTTGTAGCTTTCGTCGTGGCGAACATTTTTTCCATTTATTGTCCGCTTAAATTTTTTACAGTTTTTGTGTTATACTCAAAAAACAATTTCCGATGGCGGCCATTTTGAAAATGGCTGTCCGTAGCCATGCGACTTTGGTTTTATATCGGAGGGCATAAGTTTACGGTCTCAAATAACCCATATGTTTACTATGGTATCTCGAACCGTTTTCAAGTTATGAGCCAAAAACCGTTTAACCGAAACGCGTTAAGGGCCATAACTCGAAAACGGTTTGTCGCACAGTGTTCAACCCTTTATATCAAATGAAGGTCTAAATGAGACGAGTATTTTCCCCATTAAATGTCTGCTTAAGTTTTGTATGGTTTTTGAGGGAAATTGAAAACAAGGTGTACCATGACCTCTGACCTTGAGATTTGACCTTTGACCTTGACATTTTTAAATGTAACATATGTCATCCGTGATGATTGGTGAAGGTCCCAAGTCTCTAGGACTAACCGTTTTGAAGAAAAAATTTTTGACGTGTCGCGACAGGTTTCGACTCAAAAACGCGTAACCAGGAAGTTGTTCGGAAATTTTTTTTTTGATCTACAAATCATCCCTAGGAGTCAAATGACATTTTCCACTCTTTAGATTTTTGATACCGGTTACGGTTTCTGAGATTATCTGATAACAAGGGTTTTCGGTCTGGGGCAGATAACTCCGTTACTAAAAATAGATCGGTTTCGCAGGGTCAGTCAAGGCGAGTCAGGGTATGACCGAATAATGGTACCAAGTGTCGTAAAGTTATGTCGCGACACTTTTGTTATAGTGACCGCGGAAAAGAAGAAGAATAATAATAATAATTAAAAAGTCATTTGTTCAGAGAACAAATGTGAGGTCTTTCCCTGTCTTATGTTTTTGTTATAGTATTTTATACAAGTACTAAAGACATTTGAGTCACTTTGTTTATGACAAGATGTTGCCAATGATTGTGATATAGGCTCCAGAATGAAGATCAGGGGGCCTAGAGTCAGAAAAAGTATGGTTGCTAAGGACTTTTATTACGGTTGCTATGGACTTCCGGTTGAAAAAACTTACCCCTTAACTCAAAAAGTAGTCTTGGTTTAGAATATATATGGTTGCTATGGACTTTTCATTAATGTTACCTTGTTGCTAGGGAATGACCTTGACCAATGACCTTTGACCTTGGACTCAAATTGTAGCTCTTTATATACTGATTCATTAAAGTATACATGTTTACTATACTATCTGTTATGGTTTTCAAGTTATTGGCAAAAAACGTGTTTCGCGAAACTTGTTTTGGCCGCCATTTTGAAACCGGTCAACCGAATCATATACTGTTTGGACTCAAATTGTAGGTCTTTTAATTCTCTATCAAATGAACCCTATGTTTCATTCATCATCTTTTATGGATTAAAAGTTATAAACAAAAAATCATTTTAAAAATAAGAATCAAGGGCGATAACTAAAAAACGACAAGTTTTACGGTTTCGCACCTGAAAAACTTTTTGTAGATTTCGACATGACAAACATTTTTCCCATGTATTGTCCGCTTCAATTTTGTACGGTTTAAGTGTTATTTCATAAAAACTGTTTACGGTGTCAGCCATCTTGAAAATGGCTGCCCGTAACCAATCGACTTTGGTCTTAAATTGAAGGACATATAAAGACGGTCACAAAAAACCCATATGTTTACTATATTATCTTTGACGGTTTAAAAGTTATAAGCCAAAATCGGATAAACCGAAACGCGTGAAGGGCCATAACTCGAAAACGGTTTGTCGCACAGTGTTCGACCCTTTATATCAAATAAAGGTCTAAATGAGACGAGTATTTTTCCCATTACATGTCTGCTTCAATTTTGTATGGTTTTTGAGCTATACTGCAAACAAGGTGTACCATGACCTCTGACCTTGAGATTTGACCTTTGACCTTGACATTTTAGAATGCAACATATGTCACCTAGGATGATTGGTGAAGGTCCCAAGTCTCTAGGACTAACCGTTTTGAAGAAAAAAATTTTGACGTGTCGCGACAGGTTTCGACTCAAAAACGCGTAACCAGGAAGTTGATCGAAAATTTTTTTTTTTCGTGATGACATGTTGCCAGGAGTCCAGCAACATTTCCCACACTTTAGATTTTTGATACCGGTTATGGTTTCTGAGATTATCTGATAACAAGGGTTTTCGGTCTGGGGCAGATAACTCCGTTACTAAAAATAGTTTGGTTTTCAGGTTGCGGTCAAGGCGAGTCTGGGTATGATCGAGTTAATGCAAGAAGTATTGTAAAGATGTGTCGCGACACTTTTGCGACATTCACAGCGGAAAAGAAGAAGAAAAATAATAATAATTAAAATGCCATTTGTTCAGAGAACAAATGAGAGGTCTTTCCCTGTCTCTTGTCGCTCTGTCGCTTTAGCATGTTAGCATTATGGTGTCCAATACATGTACTATAGACAAATGAGTCAGTTCGTTTTCGATATGAGGTTACCAATAATTATCAAATAGGTTCCAGAATAAAGATCAAGGGGCCTAGTGTCAGAAAAAGGATGGTTGCTAAGGACATTTTGTTGGTTGCTATGGACTAAGGGTTACTTCCGGTTGACAAATTTTAACTCTAAACTCGGAAAGTAGTCTTGGTTAAGAATATATATGGTTGCTATGGACTTTTCATAAATGTTACCTTGTTGCTAGGGAATGACCTTGACCCATGACCTTTGACCTTGGACTCAAATTGTAGGTCTTGGCATTCTGATTCATTTAAGTATACATGTTTACTATACTATCTGTTATGGTTTTCAAGTTATGGGCAAAAAACGTGTTTCGCGAAACTTGTTTTGGCCGCCATTTTGGAACCAGTCAACCAAATCATACACTGTTTGGACTCAAATTGTAGGTCTTTTAATTCTCTATCAAATGAACCCTACATTTCATTCACCATCTGTAACCGTTTAGAAGTTATAATTAAAAAACCATTTTTTAATTACGAATCAAGGGCCGTAACTCAAAAACAACAAGTTTTACGCTTTCGCACCTGAAACATTTTTTGTAGCTTTCGTCGTGGCGAACATTTTTTCCATTTATTGTCCGCTTAAATTTTTTACAGTTTTTGTGTTATATTCAAAAAACAATTTCCGATGGCGGCCATTTTGAAAATGGCTGTCCGTAGCCATGCGACTTTGGTTTTATATCGGAGGGCATAAGTTTACGGTCTCAAATAACCCATATGTTTACTATGGTATCTCGAACCGTTTTCAAGTTATGAGCCAAAAACCGTTTAACCGAAACGCGTTAAGGGCCATAACTCGAAAACGGTTTGTCGCACAGTGTTCAACCCTTTATATCAAATGAAGGTCTAAATGAGACGAGTATTTTCCCCATTAAATGTCTGCTTAAGTTTTGTATGGTTTTTGAGGGAAATTGAAAACAAGGTGTACCATGACCTCTGACCTTGAGATTTGACCTTTGACCTTGACATTTTTAAATGTAACATATGTCATCCGTGATGATTGGTGAAGGTCCCAAGTCTCTAGGACTAACCGTTTTGAAGAAAAAATTTTTGACGTGTCGCGACAGGTTTCGACTCAAAAACGCGTAACCAGGAAGTTGTTCGGAAATTTTTTTTTTGATCTACAAATCATCCCTAGGAGTCAAATGACATTTTCCACTCTTTAGATTTTTGATACCGGTTACGGTTTCTGAGATTATCTGATAACAAGGGTTTTCGGTCTGGGGCAGATAACTCCGTTACTAAAAATAGATCGGTTTCGCAGGGTCAGTCAAGGCGAGTCAGGGTATGACCGAATAATGGTACCAAGTGTCGTAAAGTTATGTCGCGACACTTTTGTTATAGTGACCGCGGAAAAGAAGAAGAATAATAATAATAATAATAATTAAAGTGCCATTTGTTCCGAGAACAAATGAGAGGTCTTTCCCGTAAACGTGACCTATGACCTTTAACCTTTGTCTTAAAGTTAAGCTCTTCGATTACTGATAATATATATATATATATATGTACTATATTATCTATAACCGTTTAAATGTTATATTAGTAAATAATGCATAGGATGATGTTTTCGGCCGCCATTTTGAAATCACTCAACCGTATCATGTACTTTTTGGGCTTAAATGATAGGTCTTGTCAAGACGGTAATTTTTCATACACATGTCTATTATACTATCTGTTAAGGTTTTAAAGTTATTGGCAAAAAACGTATTTCGCGAAAACTTGTTTCGGCCGTTTTTTCAAAACCGCTCAACCGAATCATGCACTATTTGGAATCAAATTGTAGGTCTTTTCAAGACAATCATTTTTTGTTCATATATTGTCTATACTATCTCTAACGGTTTTCGAGTTATAAGCAAAAAACCGTTTGACGGCCGCCATTTTGGCAATGGTAAACGCAAAAAAGTTTTCGATTACATATTCGTAATCAGGACCCTCAAATCTACCTGGAAACCAAATTTCATCAAAATCGGACAATTTTTACATTTTGCGCCAAGTTTGCGCCATACGCGCGCAACCAGGAAGTAAATTACAGCATTCATTTTGCATGATAAATCATCACCAGGATGTAAGCTACCATTTTCACTAAACAGAATCTTTATAACTATTACCGTTTCTGAGCTCACCTGATAACAAGGGTAAACAGCGTTTTGCGCTATTGCGCCAAAACTAAAAGGAGTTGGCGCTCACAGGCATACTCATTTCTATTCCTGGCAGTGCTAAATAAGTGTGCCAAATTTCATAAAGATCGGTCAAGAAACTTTTTGCTCACGAGCGGCAGAAAAAAAAAAGAATAATAATAATAATAATAATAATAGGCCTAACGAATACAATAAGGTCTTTCCTACGGAAGGGAAAGACCTTAATAATCAGAAGAAATACAATAAGGTCTTTCCACTGTAGTGGGAAAGACCTTAATAATAATAATAACCATAAGAAATACAGTAAGGTCTTTCCACTGTAGTGGGAAAGACCTTAATAACCATAAGAAATACAGTAAGGTCTTTCCACTGTAGTGGGAAAGACCTTAATTAAAATGCCATTTGTTCAGAGAACAAATGAGAGGTCTTTCCCGTCACCTTGACCTATGACCTTTGACCTTTGTCATAAAGTTAAGTTCCTTCATTTCTGATCATAAAAGTATGCATGTTTACCATTTACTATTTCGGTTTTGAACTTATTGTCAAAAAACATGTTCAGCGAAAACATATTTTGGCCGCCATTTTGAAACCACTCAACCGAATCATGTGCTTTTCGGACTCAAATTATAGGTCTTGATGATACGGACATTTTTCATACACATGTCTATTATACTATCTCCTAAGGTTTTCAAGTTATTGGCAAAAAACGTATTTCGCGAAAACATGTTTCGGCCGCCATTTCGAAACCGCTAAACCGAATCATACACTTCATGGACTCAAATTGTAGGTCTTTTTAAGACGATCATTTTTTGTACATATATTGTCTATACTATCTCTAACGGTTTTCGAGTTAGAAGTAAAAATCCGTTTGACGGCCGCCATTTTGGCAATGGTAAACGCAAAAAAAATTTTGACCACAGATTCGTAATCAGGACCCTCAAATCTACCTGGAAACTAAATTTCATCAAAATCGGACAACATTGACATTTTGCGCCAACTTTGCGCCATACGCGCGCAACCAGGAAGTAAAAAAAAATTTTTTTTTTTCGTGATGACACATCGGCAGGAGTCAGAGAACAGTTTCCACAGTTTAGATTTTTTATATCTGTTACTATCTAGGAGGAGATCTGTGCACAAGGGTAAACAGCGTTTTGCGCTATTGCGCCGAAACTGAAAGGAGTTGGCGTTCACAGGGTCAACCTTCTCTATTCCAGGCATTACTGAACAAGTGTACCAAATTTAGTTAAGATCGGTCCAGACACTTTTTTTTTATTGGCGTCAGAAACTGAAAAGAATAATAATAATAATAATAATCAGAAGAAATACAATAAGGTCTTTCCTTCAGAAAGGGAAAGACCTTAATAATTAAATTACAATCGTTCAAAGAACGATTGCGAGGTCTTTCCCTAATTGTGTCCTCCAATAGAAATAGATTCCTAACTGAATGATACCATTTTTTGATATATCAACCTGGTAGGAAGTCCATATTAAAAAAACATATGGTTGCTATGGACTTTTAGGTCGGTTGCTATGATCAAAACGTCACTTCCGGTCATAAAATATTGAACTCAGCAGGTAGTCAGGAGTCATAAAATATATCGTTGTTATGGACTTATAGGTCGGTTGCTATGGACAAAAGGTCACTTCCGGTCGCTAAAATATAGACTCAGTAAGTAGTCTAAATTCATAAAATGTATGGTTGTTATGGACTTTTTATAAAGATAACCTTGTTGCTAAGGACTAACCTTGACCCCTGACCTTTGACCTTGGACCCAACTTAAAGCCCCTTCCACTGTTTCTGAAAATATGTGGTTGCTATGGACATTTCCTTACGGTTACCTTGTTGCTAAGGACTTGCCTTGGCACCTGACTTTTGATCTTGGACCTAAATTATAGCCCCATCTACACTGATTCTGAAAATATATGGTTGCTATGGACTTTTCTTTAAGGTTTCCTTGTTGCTAAGGCTTGACCTTGACCCCTGGCCTGTGACCTTGGACCTAAATTATAGCCCCTCCCACAATGATTCTGAAAATATATGGTTGCTATGGACTTTTCCTTAAGGTTACCTTGTTGCTAAGAACTGACCTTGACCTATGACCTTAGACCTAACTTACAGCCCCTTCCTAACTAATTGTGAGAATATATGGTTGCTATGGACTTTTCCTTAACATTACATTGTTAAATATGGATTACTATATATTGTGCAATACATTCCTATATTTAGTCATGACGCAATAATTCAAACTTGAGATTTGACCTATGACATATATATTTTCGGATGCAACTTATGTCACCTAAGACAATTGGTGAAGGTCCAAAGTCTTAAGGACTAACCGTTTTGAAATAAATTTTGTTGGCGCATCGCAACACTTTAAGGTCAAAAACATAACCAGGAAGTTGTTCGAAAATTTGTTTTTTTGCATTACGAATCATGGCCAGATGTAAGGTAAAAAATTCCACACTTCAGATTTTTTATAACAGTTATGGATTCTGAGTTTATTTGCAGACAAGGTTTTTGGGTTACGGGCAGATAACTCCGTTACTAAAAATAGATTCGTTTCGCTGGGTTAGTCAGGTCAAGCCCAGGCATGGTCGGTTAATGGTACTAAGTACCGAAATGATATGTCTCGACACTTTTGTTATAGTGACTGCGGAAAAAAGGAGAATAATAATTTTATAATTAAAAAAAAAAATTAAAATTTTTATAGTTATTTTAATTTTTTTTATAATTTTTTGATTTTTTTGTAATTTAAAAAAAAAATTATAATTATTTTTATTTATTTTATGATATATTATTATTTAAAAAAATATATAATTATTTTTGATTTTTTTATAATCTATTATAATTTTTTTAATTTTTTAAAATAAAAAAAAATCTATAATTTTTTATAATTCTTTTTATAATTTAAAAAAAATATATAATTTTTTAATAATTTTTTTTATAATCTAAAAAAATATATATATTTTTTTATAATTTTTTTATAATCTATTATTTTTTTTATAATTTATTATAATTTTTTTAAACTTTTTATATTTCTAAAAAATTATTTTATAACTAATTATAATTTTTAAAATTTTTTATATTTTTTTTATAATTTTCATAATTCATTATTATTTTCATTTTTGGGACGATGGTCCGAAATAAGTTAGGGGCGATTCAACTTAAGCCCCCTCTCCCCCCTCGCCCTCTTGTCGACATAAAGGGGTGTGGCTAAGAAACTAACTAAAAAAAAAGATGCAAATAGGAATCAATTACTGTTACAAAACATCTAATTAGGGATGGTGATATTGAACAACATGATGAAATCTGTTAAAACAACGTTTAACAGAGATGTTTCAAGTGCTGTAACTCTAAAACGGTTAAATTATGTAAAATCTTGATATTATTTTAGACCAGACAAAAATAAGCATGAAGCAGTTATATATATATATCTTAACCTTTAAAACAATCGATATTTTTGGACAGTTTCGGTCGCAGTTTATCGGACCTCTGTTGTCGTTGTCCAATAATATAGTCCCTTTTAAAAATATAATATTCTGTTTAAAGATGTATCTAAGAATCTTTATTTGGTCCTATTAATTGCTTCTGTGATTAAATGATAGTTTACTATCAAATTTTTGGAATAAAATAGGTAAAACTTGATTTAGCATAAAAAGTCGTTAATTGTCTTCCACACGTCTTGCTAAAAAGAGACTGAAAATATCCTGCAAAAAATAAAAAAAAATGACCTTTTTTGTTTTTGTTGATATGACCTTGACCTTTATATTTTTGGATGTACCATAGGTCACCTAAAATGAATGGTGAAAGTTTTGAGGTTCTACGACAAACGGTTCTAAAAATAGAAATTTTTACGTTTTTGTCAATTCGCGACTCAAAATTGCGTAACCGTGACACATATCGAAAAACTTTTTTTTGGGTGACAAAACATGACCAGGAGTGAGGTAACAATTTCCACTCTTCAGAATTTTTATATCGGTTACAGTTCTTGAGTTTATCTGATAACAAGGTTTTTCGGTCTGGGGCAGATAACTCTGTTACTAAAAATAGATCGGTTTCACAGGGTCAGTCAGGGCATCTCCAAGTATGACCGACTAAAGGTACTAAGTATCAAAATTATATGTCGCGACACTTTTTTTATATTGGGCGCGGAAAAAAAATTTTGAAAGTGTCAATAAGAAATACAGTAAGGTCTTCCCTTTGGAAAGGGAAAGACCTTAATAAATAGGGAAAGTAGTACTTTTTATGGTTGATTTAGACTTATTTTGACCAAAATAGGTATGTTTGAGCATTTTTTACCATTTAAAACCAATAATGCCAAATTTGAATTTTTTGGGTAAAAAGGGGGAGGGGGTAAAATTTAAATTTGCTTAATATTGATAATTATGATATTTAAATGACTTAAAATGGTCTTGGTGGTCATATTGAGATGATTTAATCATAAAAGGTCATTCAAGGTCATACGTATATGGCGTACAGGAATCGGTACAATTTTCACAAAAATCAGGACGCGTTGATAATTAAAAAAAATTTATGGAATTTTTTTGTATAATCTCCTAGAAGAACTCCTGGCAGACATCATATCAAAAAAAAACCGCACAAAAATGTTTCAAATAAGGGCTGAAAAATTGACTTGAAGATAAAACCCATTGTCCTAGAAAATGACCTTTTTTGTTTTTGTTGATATGACCTTGACCTTTATATTTTTGGATGTACCATAGGTCACCTAAAATGAATGGTGAAAGTTTTGAGGTTCTACGACAAACGGTTCTAAAAATAGAAATTTTTACGTTTTTGTCAATTCGCGACTCAAAATTGCGTAACCGTGACACATATCGAAAAACTTTTTTTTGGGTGACAAAACATGACCAGGAGTGAGGTAACAATTTCCACTCTTCAGAATTTTTATATCGGTTACAGTTCTTGAGTTTATCTGATAACAAGGTTTTTCGGTCTGGGGCAGATAACTCTGTTACTAAAAATAGATCGGTTTCACAGGGTCAGTCAGGGCATCTCCAAGTATGACCGACTAAAGGTACTAAGTATCAAAATTATATGTCGCGACACTTTTTTTATATTGGGCGCGGAAAAAAAATTTTGAAAGTGTCAATAAGAAATACAGTAAGGTCTTCCCTTTGGAAAGGGAAAGACCTTAATAAATAGGGAAAGTAGTACTTTTTATGGTTGATTTAGACTTATTTTGACCAAAATAGGTATGTTTGAGCATTTTTTACCATTTAAAACCAATAATGCCAAATTTGAATTTTTTGGGTAAAAAGGGGGAGGGGGTAAAATTTAAATTTGCTTAATATTGATAATTATGATATTTAAATGACTTAAAATGGTCTTGGTGGTCATATTGAGATGATTTAATCATAAAAGGTCATTCAAGGTCATACGTATATGGCGTACAGGAATCGGTACAATTTTCACAAAAATCAGGACGCGTTGATAATTAAAAAAAATTTATGGAATTTTTTTGTATAATCTCCTAGAAGAACTCCTGGCAGACATCATATCAAAAAAAAACCGCACAAAAATGTTTCAAATAAGGGCTGAAAAATTGACTTGAAGATAAAACCCATTGTCCTAGAAAATGACCTTTTTTGTTTTTGTTGATATGACCTTGACCTTTATATTTTTGGATGTACCATAGGTCACCTAAAATGAATGGTGAAAGTTTTGAGGTTCTACGACAAACGGTTCTAAAAATAGAAATTTTTACGTTTTTGTCAATTCGCGACTCAAAATTGCGTAACCGTGACACATATCGAAAAACTTTTTTTTGGGTGACAAAACATGACCAGGAGTGAGGTAACAATTTCCACTCTTCAGAATTTTTATATCGGTTACAGTTCTTGAGTTTATCTGATAACAAGGTTTTTCGGTCTGGGGCAGATAACTCTGTTACTAAAAATAGATCGGTTTCACAGGGTCAGTCAGGGCATCTCCAAGTATGACCGACTAAAGGTACTAAGTATCAAAATTATATGTCGCGACACTTTTTTTATATTGGGCGCGGAAAAAAAATTTTGAAAGTGTCAATAAGAAATACAGTAAGGTCTTCCCTTTGGAAAGGGAAAGACCTTAATAAATAGGGAAAGTAGTACTTTTTATGGTTGATTTAGACTTATTTTGACCAAAATAGGTATGTTTGAGCATTTTTTACCATTTAAAACCAATAATGCCAAATTTGAATTTTTTGGGTAAAAAGGGGGAGGGGGTAAAATTTAAATTTGCTTAATATTGATAATTATGATATTTAAATGACTTAAAATGGTCTTGGTGGTCATATTGAGATGATTTAATCATAAAAGGTCATTCAAGGTCATACGTATATGGCGTACAGGAATCGGTACAATTTTCACAAAAATCAGGACGCGTTGATAATTAAAAAAAATTTATGGAATTTTTTTGTATAATCTCCTAGAAGAACTCCTGGCAGACATCATATCAAAAAAAAACCGCACAAAAATGTTTCAAATAAGGGCTGAAAAATTGACTTGAAGATAAAACCCATTGTCCTAGAAAATGACCTTTTTTGTTTTTGTTGATATGACCTTGACCTTTATATTTTTGGATGTACCATAGGTCACCTAAAATGAATGGTGAAAGTTTTGAGGTTCTACGACAAACGGTTCTAAAAATAGAAATTTTTACGTTTTTGTCAATTCGCGACTCAAAATTGCGTAACCGTGACACATATCGAAAAACTTTTTTTTGGGTGACAAAACATGACCAGGAGTGAGGTAACAATTTCCACTCTTCAGAATTTTTATATCGGTTACAGTTCTTGAGTTTATCTGATAACAAGGTTTTTCGGTCTGGGGCAGATAACTCTGTTACTAAAAATAGATCGGTTTCACAGGGTCAGTCAGGGCATCTCCAAGTATGACCGACTAAAGGTACTAAGTATCAAAATTATATGTCGCGACACTTTTTTTATATTGGGCGCGGAAAAAAAATTTTGAAAGTGTCAATAAGAAATACAGTAAGGTCTTCCCTTTGGAAAGGGAAAGACCTTAATAAATAGGGAAAGTAGTACTTTTTATGGTTGATTTAGACTTATTTTGACCAAAATAGGTATGTTTGAGCATTTTTTACCATTTAAAACCAATAATGCCAAATTTGAATTTTTTGGGTAAAAAGGGGGAGGGGGTAAAATTTAAATTTGCTTAATATTGATAATTATGATATTTAAATGACTTAAAATGGTCTTGGTGGTCATATTGAGATGATTTAATCATAAAAGGTCATTCAAGGTCATACGTATATGGCGTACAGGAATCGGTACAATTTTCACAAAAATCAGGACGCGTTGATAATTAAAAAAAATTTATGGAATTTTTTTGTATAATCTCCTAGAAGAACTCCTGGCAGACATCATATCAAAAAAAACCGCACAAAAATGTTTCAAATAAGGGCTGAAAAATTGACTTGAAGATAAAACCCATTGTCCTAGAAAATGACCTTTTTTGTTTTTGTTGATATGACCTTGACCTTTATATTTTTGGATGTACCATAGGTCACCTAAAATGAATGGTGAAAGTTTTGAGGTTCTACGACAAACGGTTCTAAAAATAGAAATTTTTACGTTTTTGTCAATTCGCGACTCAAAATTGCGTAACCGTGACACATATCGAAAAACTTTTTTTTGGGTGACAAAACATGACCAGGAGTGAGGTAACAATTTCCACTCTTCAGAATTTTTATATCGGTTACAGTTCTTGAGTTTATCTGATAACAAGGTTTTTCGGTCTGGGGCAGATAACTCTGTTACTAAAAATAGATCGGTTTCACAGGGTCAGTCAGGGCATCTCCAAGTATGACCGACTAAAGGTACTAAGTATCAAAATTATATGTCGCGACACTTTTTTTATATTGGGCGCGGAAAAAAAATTTTGAAAGTGTCAATAAGAAATACAGTAAGGTCTTCCCTTTGGAAAGGGAAAGACCTTAATAAATAGGGAAAGTAGTACTTTTTATGGTTGATTTAGACTTATTTTGACCAAAATAGGTATGTTTGAGCATTTTTTACCATTTAAAACCAATAATGCCAAATTTGAATTTTTTGGGTAAAAAGGGGGAGGGGGTAAAATTTAAATTTGCTTAATATTGATAATTATGATATTTAAATGACTTAAAATGGTCTTGGTGGTCATATTGAGATGATTTAATCATAAAAGGTCATTCAAGGTCATACGTATATGGCGTACAGGAATCGGTACAATTTTCACAAAAATCAGGACGCGTTGATAATTAAAAAAAATTTATGGAATTTTTTTGTATAATCTCCTAGAAGAACTCCTGGCAGACATCATATCAAAAAAAAACCGCACAAAAATGTTTCAAATAAGGGCTGAAAAATTGACTTGAAGATAAAACCCATTGTCCTAGAAAATGACCTTTTTTGTTTTTGTTGATATGACCTTGACCTTTATATTTTTGGATGTACCATAGGTCACCTAAAATGAATGGTGAAAGTTTTGAGGTTCTACGACAAACGGTTCTAAAAATAGAAATTTTTACGTTTTTGTCAATTCGCGACTCAAAATTGCGTAACCGTGACACATATCGAAAAACTTTTTTTTGGGTGACAAAACATGACCAGGAGTGAGGTAACAATTTCCACTCTTCAGAATTTTTATATCGGTTACAGTTCTTGAGTTTATCTGATAACAAGGTTTTTCGGTCTGGGGCAGATAACTCTGTTACTAAAAATAGATCGGTTTCACAGGGTCAGTCAGGGCATCTCCAAGTATGACCGACTAAAGGTACTAAGTATCAAAATTATATGTCGCGACACTTTTTTTATATTGGGCGCGGAAAAAAAATTTTGAAAGTGTCAATAAGAAATACAGTAAGGTCTTCCCTTTGGAAAGGGAAAGACCTTAATAAATAGGGAAAGTAGTACTTTTTATGGTTGATTTAGACTTATTTTGACCAAAATAGGTATGTTTGAGCATTTTTTACCATTTAAAACCAATAATGCCAAATTTGAATTTTTTGGGTAAAAAGGGGGAGGGGGTAAAATTTAAATTTGCTTAATATTGATAATTATGATATTTAAATGACTTAAAATGGTCTTGGTGGTCATATTGAGATGATTTAATCATAAAAGGTCATTCAAGGTCATACGTATATGGCGTACAGGAATCGGTACAATTTTCACAAAAATCAGGACGCGTTGATAATTAAAAAAAATTTATGGAATTTTTTTGTATAATCTCCTAGAAGAACTCCTGGCAGACATCATATAAAAAAAAAACCGCACAAAAATGTTTCAAATAAGGGCTGAAAAATTGACTTGAAGATAAAACCCATTGTCCTAGAAAATGACCTTTTTTGTTTTTGTTGATATGACCTTGACCTTTATATTTTTGGATGTACCATAGGTCACCTAAAATGAATGGTGAAAGTTTTGAGGTTCTACGACAAACGGTTCTAAAAATAGAAATTTTTACGTTTTTGTCAATTCGCGACTCAAAATTGCGTAACCGTGACACATATCGAAAAACTTTTTTTTGGGTGACAAAACATGACCAGGAGTGAGGTAACAATTTCCACTCTTCAGAATTTTTATATCGGTTACAGTTCTTGAGTTTATCTGATAACAAGGTTTTTCGGTCTGGGGCAGATAACTCTGTTACTAAAAATAGATCGGTTTCACAGGGTCAGTCAGGGCATCTCCAAGTATGACCGACTAAAGGTACTAAGTATCAAAATTATATGTCGCGACACTTTTTTTATATTGGGCGCGGAAAAAAAAATTTGAAAGTGTCAATAAGAAATACAGTAAGGTCTTCCCTTTGGAAAGGGAAAGACCTTAATAAATAGGGAAAGTAGTACTTTTTATGGTTGATTTAGACTTATTTTGACCAAAATAGGTATGTTTGAGCATTTTTTACCATTTAAAACCAATAATGCCAAATTTGAATTTTTTGGGTAAAAAGGGGGAGGGGGTAAAATTTAAATTTGCTTAATATTGATAATTATGATATTTAAATGACTTAAAATGGTCTTGGTGGTCATATTGAGATGATTTAATCATAAAAGGTCATTCAAGGTCATACGTATATGGCGTACAGGAATCGGTACAATTTTCACAAAAATCAGGACGCGTTGATAATTAAAAAAAATTTATGGAATTTTTTTGTATAATCTCCTAGAAGAACTCCTGGCAGACATCATATCAAAAAAAAAACCGCACAAAAATGTTTCAAATAAGGGCTGAAAAATTGACTTGAAGATAAAACCCATTGTCCTAGAAAATGACCTTTTTTGTTTTTGTTGATATGACCTTGACCTTTATATTTTTGGATGTACCATAGGTCACCTAAAATGAATGGTGAAAGTTTTGAGGTTCTACGACAAACGGTTCTAAAAATAGAAATTTTTACGTTTTTGTCAATTCGCGACTCAAAATTGCGTAACCGTGACACATATCGAAAAACTTTTTTTTGGGTGACAAAACATGACCAGGAGTGAGGTAACAATTTCCACTCTTCAGAATTTTTATATCGGTTACAGTTCTTGAGTTTATCTGATAACAAGGTTTTTCGGTCTGGGGCAGATAACTCTGTTACTAAAAATAGATCGGTTTCACAGGGTCAGTCAGGGCATCTCCAAGTATGACCGACTAAAGGTACTAAGTATCAAAATTATATGTCGCGACACTTTTTTTATATTGGGCGCGGAAAAAAAATTTTGAAAGTGTCAATAAGAAATACAGTAAGGTCTTCCCTTTGGAAAGGGAAAGACCTTAATAAATAGGGAAAGTAGTACTTTTTATGGTTGATTTAGACTTATTTTGACCAAAATAGGTATGTTTGAGCATTTTTTACCATTTAAAACCAATAATGCCAAATTTGAATTTTTTGGGTAAAAAGGGGGAGGGGGTAAAATTTAAATTTGCTTGATATTGATAATTATGATATTTAAATGACTTAAAATGGTCTTGGTGGTCATATTGAGATGATTTAATCATAAAAGGTCATTCAAGGTCATACGTATATGGCGTACAGGAATCGGTACAATTTTCACAAAAATCAGGACGCGTTGATAATTAAAAAAAATTTATGGAATTTTTTTGTATAATCTCCTAGAAGAACTCCTGGCAGACATCATATCAAAAAAAAACCGCACAAAAATGTTTCAAATAAGGGCTGAAAAATTGACTTGAAGATAAAACCCATTGTCCTAGAAAATGACCTTTTTTGTTTTTGTTGATATGACCTTGACCTTTATATTTTTGGATGTACCATAGGTCACCTAAAATGAATGGTGAAAGTTTTGAGGTTCTACGACAAACGGTTCTAAAAATAGAAATTTTTACGTTTTTGTCAATTCGCGACTCAAAATTGCGTAACCGTGACACATATCGAAAAACTTTTTTTTGGGTGACAAAACATGACCAGGAGTGAGGTAACAATTTCCACTCTTCAGAATTTTTATATCGGTTACAGTTCTTGAGTTTATCTGATAACAAGGTTTTTCGGTCTGGGGCAGATAACTCTGTTACTAAAAATAGATCGGTTTCACAGGGTCAGTCAGGGCATCTCCAAGTATGACCGACTAAAGGTACTAAGTATCAAAATTATATGTCGCGACACTTTTTTTATATTGGGCGCGGAAAAAAAATTTTGAAAGTGTCAATAAGAAATACAGTAAGGTCTTCCCTTTGGAAAGGGAAAGACCTTAATAAATAGGGAAAGTAGTACTTTTTATGGTTGATTTAGACTTATTTTGACCAAAATAGGTATGTTTGAGCATTTTTTACCATTTAAAACCAATAATGCCAAATTTGAATTTTTTGGGTAAAAAGGGGGAGGGGGTAAAATTTAAATTTGCTTAATATTGATAATTATGATATTTAAATGACTTAAAATGGTCTTGGTGGTCATATTGAGATGATTTAATCATAAAAGGTCATTCAAGGTCATACGTATATGGCGTACAGGAATCGGTACAATTTTCACAAAAATCAGGACGCGTTGATAATTAAAAAAAATTTATGGAATTTTTTTGTATAATCTCCTAGAAGAACTCCTGGCAGACATCATATCAAAAAAAAACCGCACAAAAATGTTTCAAATAAGGGCTGAAAAATTGACTTGAAGATAAAACCCATTGTCCTAGAAAATGACCTTTTTTGTTTTTGTTGATATGACCTTGACCTTTATATTTTTGGATGTACCATAGGTCACCTAAAATGAATGGTGAAAGTTTTGAGGTTCTACGACAAACGGTTCTAAAAATAGAAATTTTTACGTTTTTGTCAATTCGCGACTCAAAATTGCGTAACCGTGACACATATCGAAAAACTTTTTTTTGGGTGACAAAACATGACCAGGAGTGAGGTAACAATTTCCACTCTTCAGAATTTTTTTATCGGTTACAGTTCTTGAGTTTATCTGATAACAAGGTTTTTCGGTCTGGGGCAGATAACTCTGTTACTAAAAATAGATCGGTTTCACAGGGTCAGTCAGGGCATCTCCAAGTATGACCGACTAAAGGTACTAAGTATCAAAATTATATGTCGCGACACTTTTTTTATATTGGGCGCGGAAAAAAAATTTTGAAAGTGTCAATAAGAAATACAGTAAGGTCTTCCCTTTGGAAAGGGAAAGACCTTAATAAATAGGGAAAGTAGTACTTTTTATGGTTGATTTAGACTTATTTTGACCAAAATAGGTATGTTTGAGCATTTTTTACCATTTAAAACCAATAATGCCAAATTTGAATTTTTTGGGTAAAAAGGGGGAGGGGGTAAAATTTAAATTTGCTTAATATTGATAATTATGATATTTAAATGACTTAAAATGGTCTTGGTGGTCATATTGAGATGATTTAATCATAAAAGGTCATTCAAGGTCATACGTATATGGCGTACAGGAATCGGTACAATTTTCACAAAAATCAGGACGCGTTGATAATTAAAAAAAATTTATGGAATTTTTTTGTATAATCTCCTAGAAGAACTCCTGGCAGACATCATATCAAAAAAAAACCGCACAAAAATGTTTCAAATAAGGGCTGAAAAATTGACTTGAAGATAAAACCCATTGTCCTAGAAAATGACCTTTTTTGTTTTTGTTGATATGACCTTGACCTTTATATTTTTGGATGTACCATAGGTCACCTAAAATGAATGGTGAAAGTTTTGAGGTTCTACGACAAACGGTTCTAAAAATAGAAATTTTTACGTTTTTGTCAATTCGCGACTCAAAATTGCGTAACCGTGACACATATCGAAAAACTTTTTTTTGGGTGACAAAACATGACCAGGAGTGAGGTAACAATTTCCACTCTTCAGAATTTTTATATCGGTTACAGTTCTTGAGTTTATCTGATAACAAGGTTTTTCGGTCTGGGGCAGATAACTCTGTTACTAAAAATAGATCGGTTTCACAGGGTCAGTCAGGGCATCTCCAAGTATGACCGACTAAAGGTACTAAGTATCAAAATTATATGTCGCGACACTTTTTTTATATTGGGCGCGGAAAAAAAATTTTGAAAGTGTCAATAAGAAATACAGTAAGGTCTTCCCTTTGGAAAGGGAAAGACCTTAATAAATAGGGAAAGTAGTACTTTTTATGGTTGATTTAGACTTATTTTGACCAAAATAGGTATGTTTGAGCATTTTTTACCATTTAAAACCAATAATGCCAAATTTGAATTTTTTGGGTAAAAAGGGGGAGGGGGTAAAATTTAAATTTGCTTAATATTGATAATTATGATATTTAAATGACTTAAAATGGTCTTGGTGGTCATATTGAGATGATTTAATCATAAAAGGTCATTCAAGGTCATACGTATATGGCGTACAGGAATCGGTACAATTTTCACAAAAATCAGGACGCGTTGATAATTAAAAAAAATTTATGGAATTTTTTTGTATAATCTCCTAGAAGAACTCCTGGCAGACATCATATCAAAAAAAAACCGCACAAAAATGTTTCAAATAAGGGCTGAAAAATTGACTTGAAGATAAAACCCATTGTCCTAGAAAATGACCTTTTTTGTTTTTGTTGATATGACCTTGACCTTTATATTTTTGGATGTACCATAGGTCACCTAAAATGAATGGTGAAAGTTTTGAGGTTCTACGACAAACGGTTCTAAAAATAGAAATTTTTACGTTTTTGTCAATTCGCGACTCAAAATTGCGTAACCGTGACACATATCGAAAAACTTTTTTTTGGGTGACAAAACATGACCAGGAGTGAGGTAACAATTTCCACTCTTCAGAATTTTTATATCGGTTACAGTTCTTGAGTTTATCTGATAACAAGGTTTTTCGGTCTGGGGCAGATAACTCTGTTACTAAAAATAGATCGGTTTCACAGGGTCAGTCAGGGCATCTCCAAGTATGACCGACTAAAGGTACTAAGTATCAAAATTATATGTCGCGACACTTTTTTTATATTGGGCGCGGAAAAAAAAATTTGAAAGTGTCAATAAGAAATACAGTAAGGTCTTCCCTTTGGAAAGGGAAAGACCTTAATAAATAGGGAAAGTAGTACTTTTTATGGTTGATTTAGACTTATTTTGACCAAAATAGGTATGTTTGAGCATTTTTTACCATTTAAAACCAATAATGCCAAATTTGAATTTTTTGGGTAAAAAGGGGGAGGGGGTAAAATTTAAATTTGCTTAATATTGATAATTATGATATTTAAATGACTTAAAATGGTCTTGGTGGTCATATTGAGATGATTTAATCATAAAAGGTCATTCAAGGTCATACGTATATGGCGTACAGGAATCGGTACAATTTTCACAAAAATCAGGACGCGTTGATAATTAAAAAAAATTTATGGAATTTTTTTGTATAATCTCCTAGAAGAACTCCTGGCAGACATCATATCAAAAAAAAAACCGCACAAAAATGTTTCAAATAAGGGCTGAAAAATTGACTTGAAGATAAAACCCATTGTCCTAGAAAATGACCTTTTTTGTTTTTGTTGATATGACCTTGACCTTTATATTTTTGGATGTACCATAGGTCACCTAAAATGAATGGTGAAAGTTTTGAGGTTCTACGACAAACGGTTCTAAAAATAGAAATTTTTACGTTTTTGTCAATTCGCGACTCAAAATTGCGTAACCGTGACACATATCGAAAAACTTTTTTTTGGGTGACAAAACATGACCAGGAGTGAGGTAACAATTTCCACTCTTCAGAATTTTTATATCGGTTACAGTTCTTGAGTTTATCTGATAACAAGGTTTTTCGGTCTGGGGCAGATAACTCTGTTACTAAAAATAGATCGGTTTCACAGGGTCAGTCAGGGCATCTCCAAGTATGACCGACTAAAGGTACTAAGTATCAAAATTATATGTCGCGACACTTTTTTTATATTGGGCGCGGAAAAAAAATTTTGAAAGTGTCAATAAGAAATACAGTAAGGTCTTCCCTTTGGAAAGGGAAAGACCTTAATAAATAGGGAAAGTAGTACTTTTTATGGTTGATTTAGACTTATTTTGACCAAAATAGGTATGTTTGAGCATTTTTTACCATTTAAAACCAATAATGCCAAATTTGAATTTTTTGGGTAAAAAGGGGGAGGGGGTAAAATTTAAATTTGCTTAATATTGATAATTATGATATTTAAATGACTTAAAATGGTCTTGGTGGTCATATTGAGATGATTTAATCATAAAAGGTCATTCAAGGTCATACGTATATGGCGTACAGGAATCGGTACAATTTTCACAAAAATCAGGACGCGTTGATAATTAAAAAAAATTTATGGAATTTTTTTGTATAATCTCCTAGAAGAACTCCTGGCAGACATCATATCAAAAAAAAAAACCGCACAAAAATGTTTCAAATAAGGGCTGAAAAATTGACTTGAAGATAAAACCCATTGTCCTAGAAAATGACCTTTTTTGTTTTTGTTGATATGACCTTGACCTTTATATTTTTGGATGTACCATAGGTCACCTAAAATGAATGGTGAAAGTTTTGAGGTTCTACGACAAACGGTTCTAAAAATAGAAATTTTTACGTTTTTGTCAATTCGCGACTCAAAATTGCGTAACCGTGACACATATCGAAAAACTTTTTTTTGGGTGACAAAACATGACCAGGAGTGAGGTAACAATTTCCACTCTTCAGAATTTTTATATCGGTTACAGTTCTTGAGTTTATCTGATAACAAGGTTTTTCGGTCTGGGGCAGATAACTCTGTTACTAAAAATAGATCGGTTTCACAGGGTCAGTCAGGGCATCTCCAAGTATGACCGACTAAAGGTACTAAGTATCAAAATTATATGTCGCGACACTTTTTTTATATTGGGCACGGAAAAAAAATTTTGAAAGTGTCAATAAGAAATACAGTAAGGTCTTCCCTTTGGAAAGGGAAAGACCTTAATAAATAGGGAAAGTAGTACTTTTTATGGTTGATTTAGACTTATTTTGACCAAAATAGGTATGTTTGAGCATTTTTTACCATTTAAAACCAATAATGCCAAATTTGAATTTTTTGGGTAAAAAGGGGGAGGGGGTAAAATTTAAATTTGCTTAATATTGATAATTATGATATTTAAATGACTTAAAATGGTCTTGGTGGTCATATTGAGATGATTTAATCATAAAAGGTCATTCAAGGTCATACGTATATGGCGTACAGGAATCGGTACAATTTTCACAAAAATCAGGACGCGTTGATAATTAAAAAAAATTTATGGAATTTTTTTGTATAATCTCCTAGAAGAACTCCTGGCAGACATCATATCAAAAAAAAACCGCACAAAAATGTTTCAAATAAGGGCTGAAAAATTGACTTGAAGATAAAACCCATTGTCCTAGAAAATGACCTTTTTTGTTTTTGTTGATATGACCTTGACCTTTATATTTTTGGATGTACCATAGGTCACCTAAAATGAATGGTGAAAGTTTTGAGGTTCTACGACAAACGGTTCTAAAAATAGAAATTTTTACGTTTTTGTCAATTCGCGACTCAAAATTGCGTAACCGTGACACATATCGAAAAACTTTTTTTTGGGTGACAAAACATGACCAGGAGTGAGGTAACAATTTCCACTCTTCAGAATTTTTATATCGGTTACAGTTCTTGAGTTTATCTGATAACAAGGTTTTTCGGTCTGGGGCAGATAACTCTGTTACTAAAAATAGATCGGTTTCACAGGGTCAGTCAGGGCATCTCCAAGTATGACCGACTAAAGGTACTAAGTATCAAAATTATATGTCGCGACACTTTTTTTATATTGGGCGCGGAAAAAAAAATTTGAAAGTGTCAATAAGAAATACAGTAAGGTCTTCCCTTTGGAAAGGGAAAGACCTTAATAAATAGGGAAAGTAGTACTTTTTATGGTTGATTTAGACTTATTTTGACCAAAATAGGTATGTTTGAGCATTTTTTACCATTTAAAACCAATAATGCCAAATTTGAATTTTTTGGGTAAAAAGGGGGAGGGGGTAAAATTTAAATTTGCTTAATATTGATAATTATGATATTTAAATGACTTAAAATGGTCTTGGTGGTCATATTGAGATGATTTAATCATAAAAGGTCATTCAAGGTCATACGTATATGGCGTACAGGAATCGGTACAATTTTCACAAAAATCAGGACGCGTTGATAATTAAAAAAAATTTATGGAATTTTTTTGTATAATCTCCTAGAAGAACTCCTGGCAGACATCATATCAAAAAAAAACCGCACAAAAATGTTTCAAATAAGGGCTGAAAAATTGACTTGAAGATAAAACCCATTGTCCTAGAAAATGACCTTTTTTGTTTTTGTTGATATGACCTTGACCTTTATATTTTTGGATGTACCATAGGTCACCTAAAATGAATGGTGAAAGTTTTGAGGTTCTACGACAAACGGTTCTAAAAATAGAAATTTTTACGTTTTTGTCAATTCGCGACTCAAAATTGCGTAACCGTGACACATATCGAAAAACTTTTTTTTGGGTGACAAAACATGACCAGGAGTGAGGTAACAATTTCCACTCTTCAGAATTTTTATATCGGTTACAGTTCTTGAGTTTATCTGATAACAAGGTTTTTCGGTCTGGGGCAGATAACTCTGTTACTAAAAATAGATCGGTTTCACAGGGTCAGTCAGGGCATCTCCAAGTATGACCGACTAAAGGTACTAAGTATCAAAATTATATGTCGCGACACTTTTTTTATATTGGGCGCGGAAAAAAAAATTTGAAAGTGTCAATAAGAAATACAGTAAGGTCTTCCCTTTGGAAAGGGAAAGACCTTAATAAATAGGGAAAGTAGTACTTTTTATGGTTGATTTAGACTTATTTTGACCAAAATAGGTATGTTTGAGCATTTTTTACCATTTAAAACCAATAATGCCAAATTTGAATTTTTTGGGTAAAAAGGGGGAGGGGGTAAAATTTAAATTTGCTTAATATTGATAATTATGATATTTAAATGACTTAAAATGGTCTTGGTGGTCATATTGAGATGATTTAATCATAAAAGGTCATTCAAGGTCATACGTATATGGCGTACAGGAATCGGTACAATTTTCACAAAAATCAGGACGCGTTGATAATTAAAAAAAATTTATGGAATTTTTTTGTATAATCTCCTAGAAGAACTCCTGGCAGACATCATATCAAAAAAAAAACCGCACAAAAATGTTTCAAATAAGGGCTGAAAAATTGACTTGAAGATAAAACCCATTGTCCTAGAAAATGACCTTTTTTGTTTTTGTTGATATGACCTTGACCTTTATATTTTTGGATGTACCATAGGTCACCTAAAATGAATGGTGAAAGTTTTGAGGTTCTACGACAAACGGTTCTAAAAATAGAAATTTTTACGTTTTTGTCAATTCGCGACTCAAAATTGCGTAACCGTGACACATATCGAAAAACTTTTTTTTGGGTGACAAAACATGACCAGGAGTGAGGTAACAATTTCCACTCTTCAGAATTTTTATATCGGTTACAGTTCTTGAGTTTATCTGATAACAAGGTTTTTCGGTCTGGGGCAGATAACTCTGTTACTAAAAATAGATCGGTTTCACAGGGTCAGTCAGGGCATCTCCAAGTATGACCGACTAAAGGTACTAAGTATCAAAATTATATGTCGCGACACTTTTTTTATATTGGGCGCGGAAAAAAAAATTTGAAAGTGTCAATAAGAAATACAGTAAGGTCTTCCCTTTGGAAAGGGAAAGACCTTAATAAATAGGGAAAGTAGTACTTTTTATGGTTGATTTAGACTTATTTTGACCAAAATAGGTATGTTTGAGCATTTTTTACCATTTAAAACCAATAATGCCAAATTTGAATTTTTTGGGTAAAAAGGGGGAGGGGGTAAAATTTAAATTTGCTTAATATTGATAATTATGATATTTAAATGACTTAAAATGGTCTTGGTGGTCATATTGAGATGATTTAATCATAAAAGGTCATTCAAGGTCATACGTATATGGCGTACAGGAATCGGTACAATTTTCACAAAAATCAGGACGCGTTGATAATTAAAAAAAATTTATGGAATTTTTTTGTATAATCTCCTAGAAGAACTCCTGGCAGACATCATATCAAAAAAAAAAACCGCACAAAAATGTTTCAAATAAGGGCTGAAAAATTGACTTGAAGATAAAACCCATTGTCCTAGAAAATGACCTTTTTTGTTTTTGTTGATATGACCTTGACCTTTATATTTTTGGATGTACCATAGGTCACCTAAAATGAATGGTGAAAGTTTTGAGGTTCTACGACAAACGGTTCTAAAAATAGAAATTTTTACGTTTTTGTCAATTCGCGACTCAAAATTGCGTAACCGTGACACATATCGAAAAACTTTTTTTTGGGTGACAAAACATGACCAGGAGTGAGGTAACAATTTCCACTCTTCAGAATTTTTATATCGGTTACAGTTCTTGAGTTTATCTGATAACAAGGTTTTTCGGTCTGGGGCAGATAACTCTGTTACTAAAAATAGATCGGTTTCACAGGGTCAGTCAGGGCATCTCCAAGTATGACCGACTAAAGGTACTAAGTATCAAAATTATATGTCGCGACACTTTTTTTATATTGGGCGCGGAAAAAAAAATTTGAAAGTGTCAATAAGAAATACAGTAAGGTCTTCCCTTTGGAAAGGGAAAGACCTTAATAAATAGGGAAAGTAGTACTTTTTATGGTTGATTTAGACTTATTTTGACCAAAATAGGTATGTTTGAGCATTTTTTACCATTTAAAACCAATAATGCCAAATTTGAATTTTTTGGGTAAAAAGGGGGAGGGGGTAAAATTTAAATTTGCTTAATATTGATAATTATGATATTTAAATGACTTAAAATGGTCTTGGTGGTCATATTGAGATGATTTAATCATAAAAGGTCATTCAAGGTCATACGTATATGGCGTACAGGAATCGGTACAATTTTCACAAAAATCAGGACGCGTTGATAATTAAAAAAAATTTATGGAATTTTTTTGTATAATCTCCTAGAAGAACTCCTGGCAGACATCATATCAAAAAAAAACCGCACAAAAATGTTTCAAATAAGGGCTGAAAAATTGACTTGAAGATAAAACCCATTGTCCTAGAAAATGACCTTTTTTGTTTTTGTTGATATGACCTTGACCTTTATATTTTTGGATGTACCATAGGTCACCTAAAATGAATGGTGAAAGTTTTGAGGTTCTACGACAAACGGTTCTAAAAATAGAAATTTTTACGTTTTTGTCAATTCGCGACTCAAAATTGCGTAACCGTGACACATATCGAAAAACTTTTTTTTGGGTGACAAAACATGACCAGGAGTGAGGTAACAATTTCCACTCTTCAGAATTTTTATATCGGTTACAGTTCTTGAGTTTATCTGATAACAAGGTTTTTCGGTCTGGGGCAGATAACTCTGTTACTAAAAATAGATCGGTTTCACAGGGTCAGTCAGGGCATCTCCAAGTATGACCGACTAAAGGTACTAAGTATCAAAATTATATGTCGCGACACTTTTTTTATATTGGGCGCGGAAAAAAAAATTTGAAAGTGTCAATAAGAAATACAGTAAGGTCTTCCCTTTGGAAAGGGAAAGACCTTAATAAATAGGGAAAGTAGTACTTTTTATGGTTGATTTAGACTTATTTTGACCAAAATAGGTATGTTTGAGCATTTTTTACCATTTAAAACCAATAATGCCAAATTTGAATTTTTTGGGTAAAAAGGGGGAGGGGGTAAAATTTAAATTTGCTTAATATTGATAATTATGATATTTAAATGACTTAAAATGGTCTTGGTGGTCATATTGAGATGATTTAATCATAAAAGGTCATTCAAGGTCATACGTATATGGCGTACAGGAATCGGTACAATTTTCACAAAAATCAGGACGCGTTGATAATTAAAAAAAATTTATGGAATTTTTTTGTATAATCTCCTAGAAGAACTCCTGGCAGACATCATATCAAAAAAAAAACCGCACAAAAATGTTTCAAATAAGGACTGAAAAATTGACTTGAAGATAAACCCATTGTCCTAGAAAATGACCTTTTTTGTTTTTGTTGATATGACCTTGACCTTTATATTTTTGGATGTACCATAGGTCACCTAAAATGAATGGTGAAAGTTTTGAGGTTCTACGACAAACGGTTCTAAAAATAGAAATTTTTACGTTTTTGTCAATTCGCGACTCAAAATTGCGTAACCGTGACACATATCGAAAAACTTTTTTTTGGGTGACAAAACATGACCAGGAGTGAGGTAACAATTTCCACTCTTCAGAATTTTTATATCGGTTACAGTTCTTGAGTTTATCTGATAACAAGGTTTTTCGGTCTGGGGCAGATAACTCTGTTACTAAAAATAGATCGGTTTCACAGGGTCAGTCAGGGCATCTCCAAGTATGACCGACTAAAGGTACTAAGTATCAAAATTATATGTCGCGACACTTTTTTTATATTGGGCGCGGAAAAAAAATTTTGAAAGTGTCAATAAGAAATACAGTAAGGTCTTCCCTTTGGAAAGGGAAAGACCTTAATAAATAGGGAAAGTAGTACTTTTTATGGTTGATTTAGACTTATTTTGACCAAAATAGGTATGTTTGAGCATTTTTTACCATTTAAAACCAATAATGCCAAATTTGAATTTTTTGGGTAAAAAGGGGGAGGGGGTAAAATTTAAATTTGCTTAATATTGATAATTATGATATTTAAATGACTTAAAATGGTCTTGGTGGTCATATTGAGATGATTTAATCATAAAAGGTCATTCAAGGTCATACGTATATGGCGTACAGGAATCGGTACAATTTTCACAAAAATCAGGACGCGTTGATAATTAAAAAAAATTTATGGAATTTTTTTGTATAATCTCCTAGAAGAACTCCTGGCAGACATCATATCAAAAAAAAACCGCACAAAAATGTTTCAAATAAGGGCTGAAAAATTGACTTGAAGATAAAACCCATTGTCCTAGAAAATGACCTTTTTTGTTTTTGTTGATATGACCTTGACCTTTATATTTTTGGATGTACCATAGGTCACCTAAAATGAATGGTGAAAGTTTTGAGGTTCTACGACAAACGGTTCTAAAAATAGAAATTTTTACGTTTTTGTCAATTCGCGACTCAAAATTGCGTAACCGTGACACATATCGAAAAACTTTTTTTTGGGTGACAAAACATGACCAGGAGTGAGGTAACAATTTCCACTCTTCAGAATTTTTATATCGGTTACAGTTCTTGAGTTTATCTGATAACAAGGTTTTTCGGTCTGGGGCAGATAACTCTGTTACTAAAAATAGATCGGTTTCACAGGGTCAGTCAGGGCATCTCCAAGTATGACCGACTAAAGGTACTAAGTATCAAAATTATATGTCGCGACACTTTTTTTATATTGGGCGCGGAAAAAAAAATTTGAAAGTGTCAATAAGAAATACAGTAAGGTCTTCCCTTTGGAAAGGGAAAGACCTTAATAAATAGGGAAAGTAGTACTTTTTATGGTTGATTTAGACTTATTTTGACCAAAATAGGTATGTTTGAGCATTTTTTACCATTTAAAACCAATAATGCCAAATTTGAATTTTTTGGGTAAAAAGGGGGAGGGGGTAAAATTTAAATTTGCTTAATATTGATAATTATGATATTTAAATGACTTAAAATGGTCTTGGTGGTCATATTGAGATGATTTAATCATAAAAGGTCATTCAAGGTCATACGTATATGGCGTACAGGAATCGGTACAATTTTCACAAAAATCAGGACGCGTTGATAATTAAAAAAAATTTATGGAATTTTTTTGTATAATCTCCTAGAAGAACTCCTGGCAGACATCATATCAAAAAAAAAAACCGCACAAAAATGTTTCAAATAAGGGCTGAAAAATTGACTTGAAGATAAAACCCATTGTCCTAGAAAATGACCTTTTTTGTTTTTGTTGATATGACCTTGACCTTTATATTTTTGGATGTACCATAGGTCACCTAAAATGAATGGTGAAAGTTTTGAGGTTCTACGACAAACGGTTCTAAAAATAGAAATTTTTACGTTTTTGTCAATTCGCGACTCAAAATTGCGTAACCGTGACACATATCGAAAAACTTTTTTTTGGGTGACAAAACATGACCAGGAGTGAGGTAACAATTTCCACTCTTCAGAATTTTTATATCGGTTACAGTTCTTGAGTTTATCTGATAACAAGGTTTTTCGGTCTGGGGCAGATAACTCTGTTACTAAAAATAGATCGGTTTCACAGGGTCAGTCAGGGCATCTCCAAGTATGACCGACTAAAGGTACTAAGTATCAAAATTATATGTCGCGACACTTTTTTTATATTGGGCGCGGAAAAAAAAATTTGAAAGTGTCAATAAGAAATACAGTAAGGTCTTCCCTTTGGAAAGGGAAAGACCTTAATAAATAGGGAAAGTAGTACTTTTTATGGTTGATTTAGACTTATTTTGACCAAAATAGGTATGTTTGAGCATTTTTTACCATTTAAAACCAATAATGCCAAATTTGAATTTTTTGGGTAAAAAGGGGGAGGGGGTAAAATTTAAATTTGCTTAATATTGATAATTATGATATTTAAATGACTTAAAATGGTCTTGGTGGTCATATTGAGATGATTTAATCATAAAAGGTCATTCAAGGTCATACGTATATGGCGTACAGGAATCGGTACAATTTTCACAAAAATCAGGACGCGTTGATAATTAAAAAAAATTTATGGAATTTTTTTGTATAATCTCCTAGAAGAACTCCTGGCAGACATCATATCAAAAAAAAACCGCACAAAAATGTTTCAAATAAGGGCTGAAAAATTGACTTGAAGATAAACCCATTGTCCTAGAAAATGACCTTTTTTGTTTTTGTTGATATGACCTTGACCTTTATATTTTTGGATGTACCATAGGTCACCTAAAATGAATGGTGAAAGTTTTGAGGTTCTACGACAAACGGTTCTAAAAATAGAAATTTTTACGTTTTTGTCAATTCGCGACTCAAAATTGCGTAACCGTGACACATATCGAAAAACTTTTTTTTGGGTGACAAAACATGACCAGGAGTGAGGTAACAATTTCCACTCTTCAGAATTTTTATATCGGTTACAGTTCTTGAGTTTATCTGATAACAAGGTTTTTCGGTCTGGGGCAGATAACTCTGTTACTAAAAATAGATCGGTTTCACAGGGTCAGTCAGGGCATCTCCAAGTATGACCGACTAAAGGTACTAAGTATCAAAATTATATGTCGCGACACTTTTTTTATATTGGGCGCGGAAAAAAAAATTTGAAAGTGTCAATAAGAAATACAGTAAGGTCTTCCCTTTGGAAAGGGAAAGACCTTAATAAATAGGGAAAGTAGTACTTTTTATGGTTGATTTAGACTTATTTTGACCAAAATAGGTATGTTTGAGCATTTTTTACCATTTAAAACCAATAATGCCAAATTTGAATTTTTTGGGTAAAAAGGGGGAGGGGGTAAAATTTAAATTTGCTTAATATTGATAATTATGATATTTAAATGACTTAAAATGGTCTTGGTGGTCATATTGAGATGATTTAATCATAAAAGGTCATTCAAGGTCATACGTATATGGCGTACAGGAATCGGTACAATTTTCACAAAAATCAGGACGCGTTGATAATTAAAAAAAATTTATGGAATTTTTTTGTATAATCTCCTAGAAGAACTCCTGGCAGACATCATATCAAAAAAAAACCGCACAAAAATGTTTCAAATAAGGGCTGAAAAATTGACTTGAAGATAAAACCCATTGTCCTAGAAAATGACCTTTTTTGTTTTTGTTGATATGACCTTGACCTTTATATTTTTGGATGTACCATAGGTCACCTAAAATGAATGGTGAAAGTTTTGAGGTTCTACGACAAACGGTTCTAAAAATAGAAATTTTTACGTTTTTGTCAATTCGCGACTCAAAATTGCGTAACCGTGACACATATCGAAAAACTTTTTTTTGGGTGACAAAACATGACCAGGAGTGAGGTAACAATTTCCACTCTTCAGAATTTTTATATCGGTTACAGTTCTTGAGTTTATCTGATAACAAGGTTTTTCGGTCTGGGGCAGATAACTCTGTTACTAAAAATAGATCGGTTTCACAGGGTCAGTCAGGGCATCTCCAAGTATGACCGACTAAAGGTACTAAGTATCAAAATTATATGTCGCGACACTTTTTTTATATTGGGCGCGGAAAAAAAATTTTGAAAGTGTCAATAAGAAATACAGTAAGGTCTTCCCTTTGGAAAGGGAAAGACCTTAATAAATAGGGAAAGTAGTACTTTTTATGGTTGATTTAGACTTATTTTGACCAAAATAGGTATGTTTGAGCATTTTTTACCATTTAAAACCAATAATGCCAAATTTGAATTTTTTGGGTAAAAAGGGGGAGGGGGTAAAATTTAAATTTGCTTAATATTGATAATTATGATATTTAAATGACTTAAAATGGTCTTGGTGGTCATATTGAGATGATTTAATCATAAAAGGTCATTCAAGGTCATACGTATATGGCGTACAGGAATCGGTACAATTTTCACAAAAATCAGGACGCGTTGATAATTAAAAAAAATTTATGGAATTTTTTTGTATAATCTCCTAGAAGAACTCCTGGCAGACATCATATCAAAAAAAAACCGCACAAAAATGTTTCAAATAAGGGCTGAAAAATTGACTTGAAGATAAAACCCATTGTCCTAGAAAATGACCTTTTTTGTTTTTGTTGATATGACCTTGACCTTTATATTTTTGGATGTACCATAGGTCACCTAAAATGAATGGTGAAAGTTTTGAGGTTCTACGACAAACGGTTCTAAAAATAGAAATTTTTACGTTTTTGTCAATTCGCGACTCAAAATTGCGTAACCGTGACACATATCGAAAAACTTTTTTTTGGGTGACAAAACATGACCAGGAGTGAGGTAACAATTTCCACTCTTCAGAATTTTTATATCGGTTACAGTTCTTGAGTTTATCTGATAACAAGGTTTTTCGGTCTGGGGCAGATAACTCTGTTACTAAAAATAGATCGGTTTCACAGGGTCAGTCAGGGCATCTCCAAGTATGACCGACTAAAGGTACTAAGTATCAAAATTATATGTCGCGACACTTTTTTTATATTGGGCGCGGAAAAAAAATTTTGAAAGTGTCAATAAGAAATACAGTAAGGTCTTCCCTTTGGAAAGGGAAAGACCTTAATTAAAGATTCTATTTGTTCAGAGAACAAATAAGAGTAGGTCTTTCCACCAGTTCAGATGACTATTTCCGCCATTTTCTCAGAATCTTCAAGGATGTTGTGTCATGTACATGTATGTATGTATGTCTGTCCGTCCGTCCGTCCGTATATTTTTTTTATTTTTGGGGGGTATTTTTGTACTTTCGTTTTGTTTGATTTTTAAATTAAATTTTCATGTTTTTTTTTTTTTTTGTTAATTTTACATTAAAATTATTTTCGAGGGGGGGGGGGATTTCAAACATGTAAGTTATCGCGCATACATGTAAGTACAAAAATTGGGAGGGGGGGGCTTCAGTTTTTAGGTTTTTTCTTTGTTACTATATATAGCGACACTTTGTTATTTGTAGGTTTCTATGGTGTCACGCGCCACACGTCATTTTTGAATGACTTTACGACTTAGTTTTTAGATTTCTCAGTACAGCGGTAGACTTTGCAGGGTGCGGACCTATATTGATTTTCCATTCTCTCAACGTATACAGTTAGAATACATGAACGTCACGGATGAGCAAGTTTATAATTGGAATGTGCCTGTTATAGGGATGACACGGGAATCTTTTGACAATAGTTTACAGCATTTGATGACAGGCAAAACTAGTGACATAATTAGTTCATTTTGGATTATTTTAAATAGTTAAGGACGAATTTAGTGAAAACATTCAATTTTCGAAACAGGAATAACGTTGAATAGTGAAATTTGGAGGAAATTCGTCAGGAATTTGTGTGTTTAACGGGACTGCAGAAAACTTTAATTTTGAAAAACTCATAAACCAGAGAACATTTTTGTTAACGAGGACTTTTAGTGCATACATTTGGCTAGGATATTAGCTAGTTTTGACAGCATTTTGGCACTTCCGGTGCATTTGACAAAAGTACAAAGAGGGGTCAAGTTACGTTTTTTGAAATTTCGAAAAAATAGAAAGAAAAATTGTATAAAAAAAAATAAGGCGACCCGGCTGGAATGTTTGACAGATTTCAGTCGGGCACATTTTTACGGAGAGGGGGCACCAAAAATTTCCTTACGGAAAAGTTTATTTTTGGCTAAATTAGCGATTTTTGAGTAAAAACCAGAAA
>CAXARO010000939.1:0-58653 GCA_963971305.1 Arcuatula senhousia
TAATAATAACCATAAGAAATACAGTAAGGTCTTTCCTTCTGTGGAAGGGAAAGACCTTAATAACCATAAGAAATACAGTAAGGTCTTTCCTTCTGTGGAAGGGAAAGACCTTAATAACCATAAGAAATACAGTAAGGTCTTTCCTTCTGTGGAAGGGAAAGACCTTAATAACCATAAGAAATACAGTAAGGTCTTTCCACTGTAGTGGGAAAGACCTTAATAATAATAATAACCATAAGAAATACAGTAAGGTCTTTCCACTGTAGTGGGAAAGACCTTAATAATAATAATAATCAGAAGAAATACAATAAGGTCTTTCCACTGTAGTGGGAAAGACCTTAATTAAGACGATATTGACTTTTTCAAGGTCAGTTTATAGACTAATTGATTTGTAAAAAAATATGTCAAGTGTTTTTAAAAATGTACCAGGAGGCCAGTTAACGTCAATAAACAATTGTAAAAATGAACAAAAAAAGTTTTTGTGACTCTTTTGTAAAGTCTGAAACGTTTAGCATCTTTCTTACAAATAATTATAAAGATACCTTGAAGTAATTTACATTTTCCTCCAAACACGTTATGGTTTTTTCGTGTATACTGTAGACGTTACGTCGGATATTGCTTCCACATAACGTAACACAATTATAGCGTCGTAAAAAATTAAGAAATGGGAGTCTACGAAAGTGGGGAGAGACCAGCTTATGTTGATAAACTGACCAATGTATTGGATAGGGCCATGATTTGCAGACTTGGGACAAGCTCTCATCAGTTAATGATTGAAAAGGGGAGACATCTTCAAATACCTTTAGAACAAAGAATATGTCCAATATGTAATATCTCTGTTGAAGATGAATTTCATTTTCTTTTTTATTGCAATTTTTATAAGACACAGAGAGATGGTTTTAGTAACAAAATAAGTTCCATATACAAACAATACAAATTTATGAGCAACAATGAAAAAGTAAAACTTCTACTCAATAACAAGTTTTCATTTGTACTGAAGATGTCTTCCAACTTTATATCAAACTGTTTAGAAATAAGAAACCACAAATTAATATAAAGCCAATATATATTTGTATTGTCTAAATTTCATCATCATTGTGTTTATTATACTTTATTGTATATATACTTCTATTATCCATTGTGCCTAAACCAATTATTGTAATTGAGTTCGAGCAATAAATAAATTGAAAAATTGAATATATTTAATGAATATTGACACAATTCAAAGTCAGTTAATTGTCAAAATTAAACATTGTTACCATTTTCAAAAATATCGGTATTTCGTCAATAATAACCACAGGCGTTTGGGTCCAGGATTTTATTTTATTATAAATAACGTGTATATAAAAAATTTCATCTCGTCTATATACTATCCTGGACCCAAACGCCTATGTTAATAACCTGGGATCCTGGGTAAAAATCTTCAATCCGAAGGAAGGCCGCTTAGGATATTAACCAGGAGGCCAGTTAACGTCAATAAACAATTGTAAAAATGAACAAAAAAAGTTTTTGTGACTCTTTTGTAAAGTCTGAAACGTTTAGCATCTTTCTTACAAATAGTTATAAAGATACCTTGAAGTAATTTACATTTTCCTCCAAACACGTTATAGTTTTTTCGTGTATACTGTACGGTTTGTTCGGGAACCTGTGACGGTTTTTGAGTGACACAGCCCAAGACTTCGCCGGTTTCCTCATTATAATTAGTTTTTAATTGCGTCGCCGAATGAGAAAACATGTGTAGTAATCGGGTCACTCCGTCCGTCTTTACGTCCGTCCGTCTCCGTCCGTCCGTCCGTCCGTCGCACTGTTCGAGTGCCTGTCTTGTGTAATCAGAATCTCAAAGCTAAACACTGGATCTTTTTGAAATATTACACAGTGATTACAGATATATTGAAGAATTGCACCTCTCCTTATAGGTCATTTTATAATTCCGATTAGAAATAAGGGGCCCAAAATTAACAAAAAAACGATTTTTTCCACAATTACTTTTGTTGTGGTTGATCAAATACTTTACAGTAATGTCACTTGCCATAAAAGAAAATGTAGGCTTGATTTAGTGTTTCCCCTCTTTTTTCGTTAAGAAATTAGGGGCCAAAAGGGGTAAAAAATCAAATATGTCCCTGTCAAATATTTTCCCTGGGAGAAAACGATTAAAAAAAAACCAAAATATACACCCACTGACAAAGAATTTAGTTGTTCTTAGATTTTTTTTAAGAACAACAATGACCTCAATGTAATTTTTACAAAAATCGAAAGTACACCCTTTAACTTGTACACTAAAACTAAATCAATGAATGCTTTTGAAATTGTATTAATTTATGCGTAATATATCTTGTATCTTATTTCTTAAAATTTTAAACAATTTCAATCTAAAACTAATATCTTTTCCCCCCATGCGGGTTCCTGGTGGCGAATAGGCCTGTAGCAGCGCGGAAAAAGTCCACTTATGAGCGCACAGACACCTGACATGTGGGAAGTCTGCTTTGACCTCAAAACGGCTGAAGTGTGTGCCTCAGGTGGTTAAATGGGACAGCCCTTTCATAATGAAAGCCGGGGTCCACCTGGGTCTCCCGATACATCGAGTACGGAGCGATACGATTTTCACGGAGCAATCTATAAATTGTCAAAATGACGGTAGATGTCAAACTTTTCTTATATCATTTATAGCAGACATGTATGTTGTTGTCAACTGAATATATATTGGGCTCGATGCTTAGCAAATTTGGGCTTTTTATGTAGTAAAACAAAAAATATGTGGACGATCATTTCCGAATAAACAAGTTGAAAAAGTCGTCCATCGATTTTTTGTTTTACTACTTAGAAAACCCAACTTTGCTGACAATGAGGCCCAATATATACTCCGTTGAAACAACATACATGTCTGCTATAAACTGTCACGAATAAATGATAAAGGAAAAGTTTGATATCTACCATCATGTTCGACAATTTTAGATTTCTCCGTGAAAATCAAATCACTCCGTACTCGCTGTATCGGGAGACCCGGGGTCATCACGCCATAAACTTATGTAAAAAAAAAATGATCGCAATCCACATTCATACCCCGTGTTAAAGAACCCAGCTGCAGGTTCCGTTAAAAGAAAAACCCGTAGGATCGCCATGCAGGAGGTTAATTGTCCGGCCGCTCCTACCCATCTCTAAACAGAGGCGGATCCAGAATTTCTGAAAAGAGGAGGCCTATTGACTTGCCTAAGAGGGGGCCTGCTTTGGTCACGCTACAATGATTTCCTATAATTATTCAACCAAATTTTCCGCCAAAAGGGGGGCTCGGGCCACCAGGCCAGCCCCTCCCCCTGGATCCGCCTATGCTAAACCTTTTGAAGTAACAGAGAAAAGTCTCATCCCGAATGGTCTTTCCTCCCGGCATTTCCGCGATCCTCCACTTCACTGTCCTAGCTTTTATGCTCATTTTATCACCGGGATTTATGTTCATCTTCATGATTGCCGAAGTTATGTTGATTTCGAGTAAAGCAACTATTATTAGCGAATAAACTACATTTATTGTGAAACTAACCTAATGTTTTATTTATAATTTTAAATGTACCTTCGTGTACCAATGTGTATGGCAAGCCGTTTTTACATTTATTCCTCTTTATAGATATCTCATAAACTTTATTAGATATCTCATATACTTTATAAGATATCTCATAAAGTTTATAAGATATCTTATAAACTTTATAAGATATCTTATAAACTTTATGAGATATCTTATAAAAAATAATTTATAAGATATCTCATATACTTTATAAGATATCTTATAAACTTTATTAGATATCTTATAAATTTTATAAGATATCTTATTTACTATATAAGATATCTTTAAAAGAAAATGAGATATCTACTAAACACAATGTTTATAAGATATCTGATAAAGTTTATAAGATATCTCATAATGTTTATATGATATCTTATAAAGTATATGAGATATCTTATAAATTATTTTTTATAAGATATCTTATAACGTTTATAAGATATCTTATAACGTTTATAAGATATCTTATAAAGTTTATCAGATATCTTATAAACTTTATGAGATATCTTATAAAGTATATGATATATCTTATAAATTTTATGAGATATCTTTAAAGAGGCCTTATAAAAATATAAGATATCTTATAAAGTTTATAAGATATCTCATATACTTTATAAGATATCTTATTAAATATATAAGATATCTCATATAAATGGGAGTTTATAAGATATCTTATAAAACATATGAGATATCTTATAAAACATATAAGATATCTCATAAAACATATGAGATATCTTATAAAACATATAAGATATCTCATAAAGTTTATTAGATATCTTATAAAGATTATGAGATATCTTATATAAAATAATTTATAAGATATCTAATAAAAGTTATAAGATATCTTATAAAGTTTATAAGATATCTCGTAAACTTTATGAGATATCTTATAAAAAATAACTTATAAGATATCTCATAGAATATATAAGATATCTAATAAACTTTATGAGATATCTTATAAACTTTATAAGATATCTTATTAGTTTTATAAGATATCTTATAAGTTTTATAAGATATCTTATAAATTATTTTATATGAGATATCTAATAATCTTTATATATAAGATATCTTATAAACTTTATGAGATATCTTATATGTTTTATAAGATATCTTATTTGTTTTATAAGATATCTTATATGTTTTATAAGATATCTCATATGTTTTATAAGATATCTTATAAACTACCATTTATATGAGATATCTTATATATTTAATAAGATATCTTATAAAGTATAGGAGATATCTTATAAATTTTATGAGATATCTTTAAAGAGGAATAAATATAAATATGGCGTGCTATAAATGTGACCCAACGTCTATACATTTATATTTAGGATGTATTTATACGGATTCTTCATTGGTACCCGTGGTTCTTTTATATTGTTTAATATGAAGATGCATGAGGTTGTGAAATGAAAATGTACAATAACATTTCTTATATAAAATTGTTCGGTATTTCCGCTTCTAGTTTTATTACAGTAATTTCTAAAGTTTTATCGACGGTACAATAATTGAATACTATTCTTGTACAGATTTTTATATTTGTTGCACGATTTCGTTATAAAACTAACAGTCATGACAGTAAAATACCCATTTATCAGTCTGAAGTTTATTTATTTAATAAAAAAAAACAACCTAAAGCTCTTTAATTGTATTTTCAAGGCTAATTTAAAACCCCCAAAAAATCAACTTTAACCCGAAAAAACTGTTGCTTTGTTCATCGAAAACCGTCGCCTACACACTAAAAAACCTTATATAGCAGAAGGTAACACACGAAAAAACCTTACCAAAATAAAATATTTTGGTTGGCATTTTTGTTCTTTTGCTTTGTGACAGAAGGCTGTTTCTAAGTAATGAGTTTTTGCAAATAAGTAAAGTCTATATAGGTATAGATAAACTTACATTACGGTGAGGTTCCTTGCCATAAATCGTCTGAAGGTGAAAAACAAGGCTTACATGATGGAAATCTTATATTTTTTCTTCTTTATTAAACATTTTCATTTTTAAAAAATATACCTAGCGATTCGTTAGAATACAGGGTTAAATGTCAATACTTTTTAAAGACCTTTTTCGTTCATTAAGACACTGATAATTGATGTGTTTTCATTTTTGTTGTATGTAAAATTTACCTATCACAGTAAAAACCTTACTGTTGTCACGTAAAAACACTTTTGTCGTGTCGCACTTTGTAGGGATTGCATCCCAAATGTTACGAGATGGGGCATTATGTCTTTTGGGCTTATGACCTTGACTTTTGACCCCAAAATCAATAGGCTTCTACCTTAAAGTTATGTGACTTTCATGAACATGTATCAAAGGTTACACCTAGGATAACAGTCTGGACAAACGGCCAAATTCTATACAAGAGGCTCACCTGACCTCAATGTCTGTTGGAATGAAAAGATTTGTGGACACCTTGGCAGAAATCTCAACAAAGAATCATCATACATCTTCCTGCTTGACAGTTAGGGGCCATAACTTTTATAAGGGTCATCTTACAGCTTCAGCCTAATAGATATTTTTTTTTACCAAGTGGAGACCTTTGTAGAGCTTAACTACCTGAATGTTTAAGCACACAATTTCTTTTCTCTATCCGCAATAGTTTTCATTCTCAAGGCAAAAAAAACAAAAAATAATAATTTTTTACCTTTAAAAGACCATAACCCCTCTAAGGGGTCATCGGACAACATCCACCCAATGTAAAGCTCAATGAGTTGAAGGTTTAAGCAAGCAACAGCTTTTCTCTAACTGCAATAGTTTTCAATCTATAGGGCAAAAACATGAAAAAATGCTATTTTTGACTTTAAAGGGCCTAACCCCTCTAAGGGGTCATCTGACAACATTGACCCAATGGAAATTTTTGTAGAGCTCAATGAGCTGAAGGTTTAAGCAAGCAACAGCTTTTCTCTATCTGCAATAGTTTTCAATCTATAGGCCAAAAACACAAAAAAAAATCACTATTTTTCACCTTTTAAGGACCTAAAAGGGGTCATCTGACAACTTCGACCCAATGGAGACTTTTGAAGAGCTTTTGATTCTGAAGAGTTGTAGATCCTTTAGATTTTTTCTATCTGTTCTAGTTTTCAAGTTATAAGCCTTTGAATGTGATTTTACCCCATGTTCTGTTTTTAGTAACAGCAGCCATGTTTGTTGACAAATCATAAAGCTGAACACAATTTTAAACATCATGCCCTGATAAATACTTTGACCAAGTTTTGAAAAATTCCCTTCAGTAGTTTCAGAGAAGAAGATTTTTGAAAAAGTAACTGATAGACGATGGACGCATGGCGATGACAATAGCTCACTTGACCCTTTGGGTCAGGTGAGCTAATAATATCTCTCTATCCAATAATGCATCCCACCATATGATGACAAATCATAAAGCCAAACACAATTTTTAAACATCATGCCCTGATAAATACTTTGACCAAGTTTTGAAAAATTCCCTTCAATAGTTTCAGAGAAGAAGATTCTTGAAAAAGTAACGGATAGACGAAGGACGCATGGGATGACAAAAGCTCACTTGACCCTTTGGGTCAGGTGAGCTAATAATACCTCTCTATCCAATAAGGCATCCCACCATATGAGACCCCTACCTGATGCTTACCAAATATTGAAAGCCTACAAGATATAGTAGCTGAAAAATCTTGTCACAAAGTTTAGTCAATTTTTGCAGGATTTTTTTACCCTAAGAAATCATAAGTCAGCTTGTTTAACAGGAAGAAGAAAAGCTACAGATCTAAAAGCTTATTCCACCATATGAGACTCCTACCTGAAGCTGCATACCAAATATTGAAAGCCAACATACTAACTTTATTAGGATTCAATAGATCAAATATATTCAGGGTTTTTTGCTTTAAATTACACAATATGTTCTTTTATAATATGACAGATGGATAAAGTGACTCTGTACCTACTCCTAGGGACCTGTTTTGGCCAGAAAAAAATGTGGAGCAACATAGAAGGTCTGATTGCAATCAGACGGGTTTTATATCAATAAAGTACTGAACAAAAACACACAAAAAAAACACATGTTCATGTATAAATATTTATTTAGCAGATTTAGTGACAGATCAGATAATACTGATATTAATAACAACAAATAACACTAGTTACATAACAATTTAGAACTTCTTACTATTTCTCAATTCAAATACTGAAATCTGTAAAATTCTCACAGTCTGTTTTCATGATTTGAACATGAATTAAACATGCAGTCTCTTTGAGGTCTATTGCTAAACTCTCTTTCTAAAGTTACTACAATCTTAACCCATTGTTTTATTTATTTTTTTTATGTAAACTCCTAACTGCAAAAATAACTCCAAATTTTTATGGTTTATAGTACTTGAAAATTATAAAATCAAAAGTGTAAGGTGCAACCTTTACAGTCCTTTTTTAAGGATCTTAAAAATGTTGTTCAATTCTACATGTATCTTTAAAATTACATTTAAAGAGTTAATTTAAATCTACCTTTCTTAAAGATAAATAAATCTACCATATCACAAGAATATATCAAACAGACGCTGATGCCCCATTTTGCATAATGGAAGCTTAAACCTGAAGGTAGACCTGATTTTGAACAAATGGATGGAATTGAACTACCTTTTATATGCCCCTGGATGTGGCCTTGTTCAGTAATGTGTATGACCAGAAATGGGTTATACTGTGGATTAATTTATTTTCGTGATTACCAATTTTCCTGGTTTGATAATAATTGATAAGTTCGTGGATTCTTAAATTTGTGGTTCTGGAGTCTGCATCATACAGATCAATGTTAAATTACCTTTTTGTGGAGAATCAAATTTCATGGGTTGATGCCACCCACGAAAACCACGAAAATTGATACCCCACGAATAATAATGAAACCACAGTAACCAATTAGAATCAAAAATTAAATCATATAACTGTATTTGTTTTAACTAAACTACAAACTCAGAGTAGAAATATTCTGTCTAAAGATTTAAATCAGTATTTTTTTCACACAGATCTAAAACCTAATTAACCTACAGTACCAAGTTAAATAATTGTGTTCAACATTCTTACTAAAATGACTAATACAAAAAATATTGACACAATCTGATCTTTTGTAGCCATTAAAAACTTTACATTAAGGATGTTCGCTACTATTATTGAAAATAAATAGGTTTCAAATTTGATGCCTTAAATGAAAGATATTAATAAAAGGTAAAAAATAAGAAAAAAAATATGATAGGTTCGTGACCTCGTTTTCAAGATAATTGACGTTAAAGATTTGACGGGAAAAGGTTTTCTCTGACTTTTTCATAGGTTTAGCATTAGCACTTTTTAGCTGTTAAAACCCATGACAAAATAAATAGGATTTGATAAAACTTTGTCTATTATCTCTTTATGACATATTAAAGACATTAATAACAAGAAAGTAGGGGGTTCGTGGGCAAAAATTTTAACCCTATTTTGATGGTAAAATCTAGAGGAATCCGAAAAATGACAGAAATACCAAAACAAGACCAGCGAGCATCCTTAAAGTGAACAAATAAAACTTGATGAATAACTATGGAAGATGTGAAAAATCATTTGATATCAAGGAGAAAGAAAACTTACAAATGCCCAACTGTACAACAAAACACAAAAATAACAAGTGAGTGAAAGTGTTATTTTACATGATGATAGGTGCTTCAGTCAACAGAATGACGGTGGGAACAATCATTTTTCAAAATAAGATGTATTAACTGGTGTTAAAATTAAGGTAAAAACTATAGATTATTTGATCTATCAATTTGGTGTTAATTTTTCAGTACTTTTTAGCAATTTTATAAAATATAAAATTTAGATTATTATAAAAATTACTTGCACTGTAAACAGTTTCCTTTGCAAATTTTGTAGAAATCTAAAGTTTTTAAAATGTTAATGACTGAAAATATCTAACATACGTATGAAAGATAAATTTCATGAGAGATAACAGTGAAAACATCTAACAATTTACTTTTGTACCTCAAATACAATGTCAAGGGAAAGGTGAGAACATGTTTTGGAAGAATTATTTTTTTAGATCTCTGATGTGCTACAAAATCTCAAAAGCAAGTTATGCACATAAACTCTGCCGTCTGTTTAACAATACTGAGTACAAATTAATTCATGATTAGTTTATCTGTATATATTCATAAATAATTTATGTTAAACATAAATAGAAGGAAAACGAAGTTCTTATTTTAAAATCCTCAGAATGAAGTCCAATATATTTACATTTTAATAACTTGTAATCACAAAAGTTTTTACCGCAGTGTGTACAATTAAGGATAAATACAAAATCTTAAAATTGTAAAGTTGGTCACTGGTAAAGTGTAATTTTGGACAACCCATGTAACTTATAGCCTTTATGATTCCTGATAAAGATTTTGATGGAAATATATAGGTAAAAGATTTGGACTGTTCATTCGTCATTGGGATTAATAAAAGAAAACAGCTTCATAGATCAATGAGTGAAATCAACCAACATAGGATGTGAATCCCTAGGACAACAAGAAAGCAGAGGTAAACAGAATCATCCAATAAGAATTCAAACAAATAAACAAAGCAAGTTATGACTGTATATCTGATACAGTTAGTCTTCTTACAACAAGTCAATCATATATAACAACAAAAAATAAATAGATCTACAATCATTTACACTATAATCATATAAGTTATTTCTGAACACTTTTAACACCCAACAAATGTATCTTGAAATGCAAAATATGGATTATTTCAATTTGTAATTAGTCCTTCCATACTTGACATTATATTCAGACTGACAAACCTTAGTCAGTGATTAGTTTCTGAAAATTTAAACAATTAAATGATTATAATTTGAAAAAAAAATTGAACGCTCAAGGATTATGACAAGTGCAGAAAATACTGTGAGCAAACAAAAAAAAAAAAAACATAATAAATGCAATAGTTCTTACAGATGTGATATGTTTACTATTTTTTGGACGAATTACATTGTATCAGATCCATATAAATACATAACTGTACTAAAACCTTAGTTAACAAGTTTTTGTATTGTCTATGGAACAACCAAAAAGCAATAAATACACACTCAGATTATGTCATATATTTATTGCTAGGAAACCACACAAGAAATGTAATGAGGTATGTAGGTCTAATCAAAACAAACGCAATCAGAAAGCACAATGAATAATTCTTCAAGAAAAGTAAAACAAAACATATTTTTTTTACATCAAATATTCTTAATTTTTGTTCTAAACATCTGTCTCTGATCCAGCAGATGACAGTTTGTTTAAAGGGACTAGGAAACCAGTCATGTCAGATAGATACACCACTTTCTTAGCAGGCCATTGACATCCTAAAACCCAGTAACTATGAAAATCAAACTAAATACTAAAGTCTTACTACTACTTAGTGATGTAGCTGAAGCACCAGCAGAGCTCATTAGAAAGTCAACAGCTTAGTTTTTTTCATACATTATTACAAAAAAACTTGCTGAGTCGAGAAATGTTGTCTTCAATAGTAGTAATTCAGTAAAAATGTATGATTCAAATAAAAATTATAGATGAGATGTTATTTTTTCTAGAAATTGTCCAAGATATCATTAATTTCTAAAATATCAGACTCAAGTATTGATACATTGTCTATAGTGTTTTTCATTTGATAGAGAAATACCCATTGAGAAAATCTCAATCTTGAAGCCCTGTGACAACAACACCAGGACTCAACATTGTTTCATTATAACCTTAACAAAAATAAATAGAATAATGAAAGTGACCAGCACTTGAATAAAAGACTAAGCGTACAACCAATATCTACGATTCGATGTAGTGTAAGTGTTATTGTATAGAACACAGTGAACTTTTCTGTGCTTTCTTTGTGACAGGTTTAGCTGTAGCCTCTTGTGTGTATTGTACAATTTCTGCCTTGATCACTTTTTGATGTTGCTCTACTTCAGGTTTAGTCAATTTAATACCTAGGATTTCTGCTGCTATCCTTTGAAAACACAATGACACCTGGAACATGAAAATCAGAAGGATAATTAACAAAGGTATGTGATTTAGGTGTATCTACATTATAACAACAATGGACATAGAGAAATAACTTTGTGCTGTGCAAAGAACATTTTTGTTTGTTTTTATTTTTTTTGTAATAGTAGAAACCAGTCTTACTCTCCCCTGACTTTTACAAATGTTGAAATTTTGGAGATTGAACTTTAACAAGTAATTGACAATATGGAAAACATTTTAAAATTATGTACATGTAAACCGGCTCTGTCGAGTTTAAAGGTATCTTAAATTGTCTTGATTCATTTTTTTAGTTTTCAAAATTGGTTTTCTTATTGTGTAGAAAATATATCTTTTTAGAATTGATATAATAGTACTATATTAAGGCTCAACCTTTAATCATAACTTCAAATATTGAGACTTTATATTGTTTTAAATGGTTTTATTGTAACTATAGTCTCCAATTTCAAATCCTTTATGTATGCGGAGAGCCCCATGCACGATAAAGACCTCTTTGTAGATTTCGATAAGATTTGACTCAATGGGGGCCGCTACAAAGGCCACACTCGCAATCTGCTAGCTGGAGAGGGATAACTTGGAGGTAATTTAGAAATAATTGTGACCACTGCCACATTTGAGTAGCTTATAAAGGTACCAGGGTATTAGTTTGTCTATTATTTGTTTGCTTAAACTTTGGTATCAAGCTTTTTACCCAATCCAGGATAAATAAACATGTTTAAACTAAATCTTCTATGGCAAAGGAATACTTTTTCTTGGCAAAAATGGCATTGACCACAAAAAATTGTGTGATCCAATAATCTAATAATATAGACCTTCATCTCTGTTGAATTTTATCACATAAAAAAATCCATTTCCTACACACAAGCCTTATTTTCAAACTTACAGAATCACCTGTCTTAGCTGATACAAAATGACTTGACATTCCTCGCTCTTGTGCAAATTTTTGATGTTTTTCTATCTTTACAGTTCTCATGTGTTCTAAATCAACTGTAAAAGATGTTGTATGGTTATAAATGTATTTTTCAATATCACAAAGTGTAATAGTATAATGTTTAATGTTTAACATTATCTTTAATTTAAATCTAAGCAGAGTTTTATACCAGATATCTTTTACCATGAACAATGAGTTTGGGGAACCTTGCAAAAATTTACTGATGATTTATCATATATAACACTAGAACATCAACATAAGCAAAGCATTACAGGAACGTTGAAATAATATATAGACTCTTGAAACCCCTCTAATCTCAAAATAAACCTACTCATTTCTAAAAACACCTGAATACATGTATGTAAACAACAAAACTTTGTTTAATTCACAAGAGCAATGGTTGTCTTTTGTTTTACACCAATGTCATTTGAAAATGTGCATTAAGTACTTTTTTTACAAGCAAATATGTCTTCAGGATACAGATAGTATTATTGGCACATATCTTTAATTACTCATCATCAACAAATCTGCAGCATTGTTTAGTTTATGCAATGATAAACCAATTAAAATATTATCTCGTAATCTGTCTTATAGGGAAAAGTCTTTGCCCCCTGAGTAAATATATCTTACTTTTGTTTCCTACTAAAGCTATATGTGGCATTTTGCCCTCTCTTCCGAACACTTTCTTCAATGCTGCATACCAATCATCTAAGTTTTCAAAGCTGGCATAACTAGTAATATCATAAACTAGTAAGATTCCCTGAAAAGATTGAAATAATACTTATTTTTAAGTTTTAACTGATTAAAGTATTTAAGCCATATATAATATATTAAACAACATAAATAGCAGTTTCTTGTAGTTTCAAACTTATTAAACATGTCATAGTTTGCAACTCAAGTGCTAACAGGATACTTCATGTATACTAATCATAAACTAGAAAAACTGTGAGCAGCTGCTCACAAATAAATACCTCCCACCCCCCAAAAATACCAAATCAGGTCAAATTTTTATATAGGAGGTGCACATCTGCATTATGTCACAAAGATTGTGTGAAAGTTTCATGAAAATCCATTGAGGGATTTAGGAGGAGTTGCAGATAAGAGATGGTTACCATAAGGTGTAATTGTGTAATGGAAGGAAGGACAGACAGATACCCCTATCACTATATACCCCCCTTTTCAAGTGGGCGGTATAAAAAGGAGTTATGTGAGCATTTCACAAAAGGATACCCTGTTTCAATGAGGACTGTACACTGTCAAAATAACCTTAAGTCCAATTATCTCTCCTGAATGATTTCTGACAGCAATGAAATTTTTCATGCACATCTCAATATGATGCACTTACTTGTAAAATTTCCTTAAAAACTATTCAGTCATAAGGAGTAATTTCACTTACTAAGTTCCCACTAAACACTTTTTTTCAAAAATTTAAGTCCAATTATTTCCCCTGAAATAAACCTAAAGTTCAATTATCTCTCCTGAATGATATTCAACAGCGATGAAAATTCTTAATGCACATCTCAATATATTGTACATGTACTTCCATCTGACATGTAAAGTTTCATCAAAATCCATTATTAAAGCAGTTCAGGAGAGTTGCTTTTACAAGGTATGTGAATAGATGGATGGATAGACGGAAGGACAGACAGACAGTATGATTCCTATATACCCCAAACTCTGTTTGCAGGAGGAGAGAGGGTCGTTTCATTTAACTACATGAATTTACCTTTAAAACATGTAGATATTTAGCCTTTGATAGCAATGGATTTTTAGAGTTCAGAGTTTCTGCAGAAAAGTTGTCCTATACATAAATTTGGAAAGAAATATTCATATAAATGTACCTTGTAATTTTGTTTTTAAAACACATTTATAATGATCAGCCTATATAATGATCAGCCTATATAAATATATATAGTCCCGTGCGGGGCCCGGGAGGCGAATAGGCCCGCAGCAGCGCTAAGCTTGTCGGTAAAAGTCCACTAAAGAGCGCTCAGAAACCTGACATCGGGGTCAGGCCGCTTAGCCCATAAAGCGACTGGGATGTGTGCTCCAGGTGGTAGAATGGGGCAGCCCTGTCAAATTGAATGCCGGGGTCGTCAGGCTATAATGTGGAAAACCTGACCGCAAACCATAGTGGGCCAACGTGTGTGGAGAGTGCCACGCTTCATGCACGTAAAAGATCCCTTTGTGGACCGCCAAATAGTGCACCACATAGGCTAAATTTTCTGCCCCTACCCATCACTCCGCTTTTCCAGTGGTCTTCAAAATTTACAGTTCCTTTGTTTCCCACCCCACCCCCACGTTTCTCTTTCAGTGTGTGTAGGTCCAATCAGGATTCATCATTGTATTTTCGACAGATAAGGGTTGATTGTGTGAAATCGGGTAAGGGTTGGCTATATTCCACTTAGGTAAGTGTTCTAACTAGTATGACCTCATTTCAGGTAAGTGTTCTTCATTGTTGGTCACCATAGGTAAGGGTTCCAGATTGTGTGAAGTTTTTGGGGAGAGATTTCGTCGCTTTCTGGGTACATTGGCCTATGGTGCGTTGAGGATACATTGGCCTGTCTTGTGAGTTGGTTCGTTTTCCTTCTGGTTTGTGGTCGTACATTGGCCCTTTTTCACATGACATGCATGGGTCTGTGTTATGGGTGCTGTTTCCTGGGTGGGTCTTCACAATTCAATTTGTTTTTTCAATAAGTTCTTGTCCTGATTATGACTGAAATATTGTTGACTGGACATAAAACAAACAACAAACAAACAAACAAACAAAATATAAATATATATATAGTTTTACCCACATGTGATCCAAAAATATAATTTTCTAACATTTTTCCACCAAGAGTCTGACCACCAATGTCCCACACTTGAAGGGCTACATTTACATTTCCTGTAAAATAAAACACAAAGAATCCCATCCTAATTCACTATTAAGAAAGACAACAAAACACAAAATAACAAAATAATTGCACTGAAAACCCTAGCTTTCTTTCAAGATATCATCTGTAATCCAAAATTAAAAGTTTACAAATGTGTGCTTTGGTATTAGAAAATAATGAATCATAAATAAAAATAATTGTGTTCCGATATATGTGTAACAATAAAATACACTGGGAAATACATGTAGCATGTCACATATTTTGATAGTTCTTATTTTATAAAGTGGTTTTTAAACATTCTTTGACATGATACTGAGTTTTTCAAATTAATCTGGGTGAAAAGAGCTACACATACACACAAAAATATTGTCAGGATGAAACTTGTGAATACAAATAACATGAATCATACATTATGTAAAATGAAATTTAGATTTTTAATGTTTGTTGGACAAACCTGGTAAAACAATTCTCTTTAAAAAGAAATCAATTCCTATAGTTTGTTTGTATTGACGCCCAAACTGTTCTTGTGCATATCTTGTTGATAAAGAAGTCTGAAATATAACAAAATGATGTGTAATACAATTTTAAGTATGTGTGTGAATGATTTACAAATTACAAGCTCTTTATGAGCTTTCATAATTTCTTTAAATAAGGGTAGGTTCAAACCATGCGTCCAACCATTCTGCTTGTACCCTTTCCCCTAGCTACTTACATTGGTTTTTTTTTATAAACCTTAGTTTTTGTGCTAAGTGTTGCCAAAATAGTCACTGCTTCCAGCCTCCATAACCCTTGCTACCAATCCTTTCAATCACAGATTCTCATCTGAAAATACCTGCTTTCTGTCGGCCCTTGATCCATGTGCCCCCCTCCTGTTCAGCTTGCTATACAATATTTTTTAATCAAGAACATTTTACAACTCATAGAAGAAAGCCGTTTCAAGATTTTTCAGAGTAAATTATGAGTGAAGGTGTGCAATTTGTATCTCCGTCACATTATTGTACTGTTTATAATACAAGTAAGAAATGATTTGTACATCTATGTACATGATGTAATACTGTTTGAAAAAGTACATTTTAAGTTTTGTAAACTTCTTTTAAAGCTGAAATCCTCTACACCTAATTGTTTTGTGTATGGAGAACTTGGTCGATTTCCACTGATTGTAGATATTAAATGTAGAATGATTTCATATTGGTCAAAATTAATAACTGGAAAACAAACAAAACTTTGTTCAATATCATACAAACTAATTTATCAATTGTATATTACTCAAAATATTAAGTTCCAGTGGCTTGAATTTGTAAAAGGTATCTTAAATGAGTGTGGACTTGCTTATTTCTGGAACTCGCAGACTATTCCAAACATTGAGTGGTTAAAATTCAGAATAAAACAATGTCTTTCAGATCAATTCAGACAAAACTGGCATGATGAAATTCAAAATTGCAGCAAAGCGACAAACTATCGATTATTCAAAGATGTGTTAGAACAAGAGAAATATTTTGATATTCTGAGCTCAAAAGATGCTCTGTTTTTGTGCCAATTTAGAACAGGGAACCACAAGTTGCCTATCGAGACTGGCAGATGGCAAGCTATAGAAAGAAACAACAGAAAATGTAACGTATGCAATGATCAAATCGGCGATGAATATCACTATATTTTAGAATGTCCAGTTTTAGCCGGTGACAGAAATAAACTTCTAAAAAGAAATCTTACTAGAAGTCCGAATGTTTTAAAGTTTAAGAATCTAATGACGTCGCAAGATCAACTTCTACTATCGAACTTAATCCAAATGCTACGAGTAATAAAGAAAAGAGCAAGTCCTCCCAACTAATAGTCTGTTATTATTGTTCTGTATGTCTGTTCTTGTTTTATGTATGTTTGTATTTGTTGTATATTATGTAAATAGTTTGTCTCTGTACCAGTGGTTTTGAGAATAAAGTATATGGTTGTGCTGTTAGCTCTCAATTATTTTTTGTGAGCCTCCTGTTTGTAGCTCCAGAGAATTTTTTGTAATTGGCCTCCTCTAAGACTAATCAAACAAATTTCATGGAAGCTAATTACATGTGAATCTCAACATGATTAACAATTAAATATATATAAACAATATGACATTCTCTTGTTGTTTTTTTTTTCACTGAAAAAGTGTCAAAAAGGAAGTTGACAATCTGGTATTAGTACTACGAGTTTCTTATTCAAAACTTAAAGATAAAAGAAATAATATTTGCTATCAGCTTTAATTTTGATTAATAAGTAATGTTGTTTTCGTATATCTACCGACCGTTGCTAAAAACAATATGGCCCGATTGGTGGACAGATTGAGAAAAAATACCTTTCCTGAAGCACCATCTCCAATAATTACAATCTTTAGTTGTCTGTCGGGAGCTTCATCTTCTGAGTCTGACATTTTTATGAATAAAATAACCCAATGATCAGAAAATTAACTTAATTTTAACATTTTTTCAGGTTAAAAAATATGGGTCACTAAGGGAGGCAACTGAAGCTTAGTCAGTGTCACTTTGCTTCACTGGTATATTGTGTTCTTTTACTACGATTAAAGCGTTTTACTGATGCTCAATTCTATTCTTAATAGATATAAACCTCCGTTTAGTTGGAGCACACCCATCGTATTAAATTTTATACAGGATATTTATGATTCAAGAAACTCTTTTAACTACTAGTAATCTATATTAGGCAAATGTAATGAATTATTTTATTTAACAAATTTAAGTAATTGTTATTCTATTGATTAGTTTGACAAATTTGCAATTCAATTAATGATTTTGCAAATATACTCATTGAATTCAAGGAAGATTAGATCTATATAATTCCTTGATTACGGCCGTTTCAATTGACCATGAAACACCTGACTTTGTTAACTCAATAGGTACCTTATCTTGTAAGTTAGATGAAGTATGAGTGTGTATTGGAATGATCAGTAAACATTACTGTCTAATAAAATTTTAGAGCATTACGGGATTACGGTGTGGCCCGCTGCATCAAGATTATCTGTAAATATTTATTTATAGTCTATATAAAGTAATAATATGCTTTAAAGGAGAATAATGCATGGGGGCAGTTTTCATATGTCATGTTTTAGGTAATAAAGCACTGTAAATTCTTGTTTAGCAGGGAGAAATAGTGGCCAAATATTTTTAGTACTGCAACTTTATATTGGAAGGGGTGGCAACTGATTTGTCTAAAGTTGCTGCACATTCTGCAACTAACTAAGTTTAGTTTTACCATGTTTAGCAAGGTTTATAAATACTCGAGAAAAAATAGTCATGATAATGTAGATACCAGTAAAAGCAAACAAACAAAAATAACAAAAAAAAGCCAATAAAAGCAATTAAGATTCTTAATTTGCACTCAATGTTTGATTATTTAGTGAACAAAATATGAATAAAACTATAACTTTTTACAGGTACATTTTGCCCCAAGTAACTTCATTTTGAGTGGTTGGTGCAATGTTAACTGATCACCCTAATACACACTCATGCTTCACTCAGTGACCTACCTTACTAGCTATGTTACCTATTTAATAAGCTAAACCCGAGGCTGCATGGTTATTTATTATCGTGTTCGATCTTCGACTTGTAAACATCAGAAATGGAACTCCCAGCTGATCTAAACGCACTTCTGAAAACCGCCATTAAAGATGGAATGGAGCTCAAGTGGGCCTTCTCTTGCAGTGAGGGGAAGGTATAAGTCAAGATGACATGGTTACCGGCTGTTGAACCGCCCAACAGGAAAGGACCCAGCCAGGCCCTGAAGAAATCTCCTGCCGCTCGGAGAAGAAACCAACGCCGTTTCAACCAGTGGAGGGAGACCAAGAAGGCCGTTGCCCCGGAACAAGCTACTCAGTCCACACAGACAAGACAGCAAATACTTGCCGCAGCAGTGACGCAGACAGACATGAAGGCAGACAGCAGACCCAATAGACACACCGCTGCCCCAGAAACAGCAGAAGGATGGACACAAGACCCATACTTTAAGAGGGGAAGGTCATTAACACCGACCAAATACAAGGAAACTGAAGAAGAACGCTATAAACGACGAAAGGATTGGGTAGGTTCTGGCCTTGTTCTTAGCCCGTATACAATCCGAAACTAGCCTGCAACCAAGTCAAGTACAGAAATGGTGATGTCTACTACAGCGATGGATTTCAACCGAGCCCAGAGTTTGACATAGACACGATCGACTATGAGATCACGCATCCAGACACAGCGGACTACATGGAAGTTTTTGCAAGACCTCCTTCTCCTCAGGCAATGAACACCAAGAAAAAGAAATCAAGACGCAACCTACACATGTAGTATTTTGGTCAACGCCCGCGATACCCAGAAGGGTAGTCGGGCCATAAACATCAAATCAGCAGCTGCATGGTTTATTGAACTGGCTGTAATTGATTTGCATATGTTTGATAATTTAGTTGATATTTTTTTCCAAATGTAATATTGTAATTACCATCAGTTAAGGTAGTAATTATATTTTACCGACACTGACCTGGAATATGGTTCAGTGACCATGATTGTCAGTGATTTCCAGTCTTTTTCCACGACAAATACAAGCAGCTCTAGTTGGTTTATGTTATTGCTACAACCATAACGGTTGTGACGGAATAGTCCAAACTTTTGTCAATTAAAATAAATTTTGAGTCCAGGTTTGTTTGAACCTATGGACAATTAAGAAGCAGTTCAACAGTTTAATTCTTTCATCATTATAGGAGTTCATCTAATTCTAAATATAATCAGTAGAAATCTTAGAACATGTAATTTGAACACAATTAATACTTCGAATATGATTTTTCAGTTTTGTTTAATCGATCATAGTTTCATTTTTTTGTCTATTATCTTAATTCGTATTTTTGTTTTAGAATTATGTAAACGAACAAAATCGGAAAATACAGGGGAGAGTTCTTATAGATTTGCATACATCTTTGTATAAAACCTTATTTTAAAACAACTCAGTCAAATGTCCAAAATGTCATGTTAATTAGAGGTCCTCAAGAGCCTAAATCACTTCTCTAGCCTTTAGTTAATCGTTAGACTTTACAACAAATCGGTAGAGCTTTGAAGCAACCAGCTGTAAAATTGTTTCTAACTTCAAATGCAAAATCAAGAAAAAACACTAACATTCTCTCTAAAGGAACAAAAGTTACATAACCCCTTAAAAAGGGTCAACGAAAACATTAACCCAATGGAGAATTTAGCCGAGATGAACATTTTATCAATGGCATAGACCTGTATATACAGGTCTATGTCAATGGCAAGCAATTTTCTCTAATTGCAACATTTCTTGTTTTATTTGGGGACCTACCGATTTTTACATTTGAATGACAATAACGGCTATCCCAAACGGATTTTTTTGGAATTTTATAATCTAAGCATTTACTCAATTTAAGCAATTAACAGCTATATATCTCAGTCCGTTTTCCACCGTTAAAAAATTATCTGCCCTATTTTTTCGCTCTCCTGTAAAAAGGTTAAAAATAGTACCTTAAAAATACATGACGCTAAGGTGAGATGCACTCTTATACAATCACGGTCGTTATACTTGTCCTGCGACAACATGTTTTCTACCGATGTTTCTGCTCGTTTTCTACCGATGTCCTAGATTTCTACCAATGTGATGATAAAAAAACAAACCTGGCAGACGATTTCTTCCAAACAATGATACCCGGCTATTATGGCACTTATAAACAAACTAATTTGATTTACATTATTTTGTTTTAAGTATTTACATAAAATTACAGTAAGGGTATTGTTTATTTTTTCCAGCAAGAGACAATTTCCCTTTTTTCAGATAATCATGAATATCTGTTTTTAATTACCATTCACCGGGCTGAAAATTATGCTCCATGTTCTAAATAGTCGGACATATTTAAAGACATATCACTTTTCATTACAAATGGCGTATTTTTGATTATTCGATCATTTAAAAAAAAGATATGGTCCTGGTTTTCTAAAGATGTGTCCTGGTTTTCTACCGATGGTCCTGGCATTCTACCGATGTGATAATGTGATATATAAAATGACATTTCATGACAAATTGTAAAACTGTATATTTTATTGAACACATAATATTGACGATAAAAAGAAAGTGGAGGTTCATGAGCAAAAACTGTTTTGCGCACACCAAGAACCCTTTACAAAATTTAAATAAATGTGTATTTTCTCAAAAGCTGGCTATCAGAAAATGATAGTATATCAACATTTCTTCCACTTATATGAGATTTGTGAAGTGCTTTATATATAATGGGAAATAATCCTCCATATACCAGATTTCACTGTTATGTCTAGAATTGCTGAGGCTGAGGCATGAACGCATTTCTCGGGCTGAAATTGATCTGTACATATACAACAGTATGGCACGCCATTTTAACCAAAACCATGGTAACTAAAGGATACCTCAGATAACTTGGGGTTTACTGGCAACTATCTGGGGGTTTTCAGAGCGAAACTCTTAATTACATCAGGTATGGAGAGTTATTTCAGGTAGCTGAGGGTCCCATGGATACCACAAAAACTCTTGCTATTAAGAGTTTTCAAAAAAAAATAATTTATTGGAAGCTGAGCTTTGTATTCGTTTTTGAGGAATTGATAGTTTTCATCTTTACATTGATAAATTCTGCTTTCAAAGAGTTTGAAAATAGCATGAACTTAAAATATATGTGAGTGAGTGAGTGAATGAGTTGGTGTTTTACGCCCGTGCAACGCTAAATAGGTTATTTACAGGCGATGAACATTTAAAAGATGATAAAATGAACATGAAATAAGGATGATAAATGAAACATGGGGTTGGGGTGGGAAACAAAGGAACTGCAAATTTTGAAGAACCACAGGAAAAGGGGAGAGGTGGGTAGGGACTGAAAATTAATCCTATGTGGTGCACTACTTGGCGGTCCACAAAGGGATTTTTACGTGCATGAAGCGCGGCACTCTCCTCACACGTTGGCCCACTATGGTCGGGCGTCAGGGTTTCCGTATTATAGACCTGACAATCCCTGCGGACGAGGGCCACCCTATTCAGCCACTTAGGGTACACACTTGGTCGCTCTGTGGGCTAAACACTGACCCAACGTCAGAATCCCAATACACTTAGTCGCCTCTCACGACAAACTAGGCTCTGCTGCGGGCCTAGTCGCCACTCGGGCCCCGAACGGGACTACAATATCAGTAGGTAGAAGGGGTTTAATTAGGTTCCTATGTGATAGCTGACAGCAAACCACCATTTACCAAGATAACTCTTAATACATGATGTAATTGAGAGTTTCGTCCAGAAAACCCTCAGATAGCTGCCAGTAAACCCCAGTTATCTGATGTATCATATAGATACCAAGGTTTTGGTTGAAATGGCGTTCCATACAACAGTATGATAAAGCTTTACTGTACAACACAAGCATTTACGGTGTATGTATGCCTTTTGAAACAACGATAATGTGTAGTTATATGAAATTAGATCATCGGTAGAAATCAAGGACTCATCTGTAGAAAACACAGTAAAGAACATACCTAATCGGTAGAAAACCAGGACATATCAAATTTTTTAAACCTGTTAGTTATATGAAACAGCAAATGGCCCTTTTACAAATAAACGATCATTTATTGCATATTCTCCCATAGGATGTATTCAAATGTTAAAAATAAGCGTTATTTTTCATATTTCTAAAAAAAACAATCGGTAGAAAACAAGGATCATCGGTAGAAAACAAGCAGAAAAATCGGTAGAAAACATGTTGTCGCAGGACAAGTATAACGACCGTGACAATGTGCGATTAAAAATCAGTAATAGTTATTACATGAGGACGCGGTGTGTCAGTAAAAGATCACCCCGACGGCCGGAGGCCGGAGGGGGTTATCTTACTGACACACAAAGTCCGAAAGTAATAACTATTTTACATCCCAGCCTTCAAAATATGTCATGTAAAATTTAAATACAAACTTTAGAATACATTCTGTGCATTTAGAATCAAATAGAAAACATTTTATAATATATATTATAGAGTATCCTTATTGGGCCCCTTCAGTATTCTTTATGTACATTTTTTTAGTGTTAATTTTCCATCGGTTTCGTGGTCTAGTGGATATGATGGTAGACTTGGAACAGTGAGATCCGATGTTCAAACCCCGGTGGAAACTATGTTATTTTTCAATCTTTAAAAACACTTTGTTGTTGATTTTATAATTTTCCTATGTTCAACTTAGTGAACATTTCTCAAAAAACGTGCTTTGAAAAACAAAAGAAAAGGAACAATAGAGTTGAAAAAGTAGAACAGGGTATTCCGAGGGATGATCCGGCTCAGATCACCCCTGTTAGAACAAAGGAGCTGGGATGTAAGGTGTTGGATTACGCGACTTGTAATTTAAAAGGTAAGGTCTAGACATATTTTTGCCTCTATGAATACAATCTAAATCACCATACCTAATGATAGAGATTCATATTTTTAACACAAACACGTCGTTAAGGCCAAGCGGAACTGATACTCTGTTTTTGTCAAAAAATTCCAGTGTATTTATTTCCATGGGTGCCACCTACACATTCGTTTTAGTAATTGCGAATACAAAAAGACACCAAATCAGCTAGTTGGAAAAATTCTATGTACACGGGCAAAAAAGTGTAACACTTTTGAATAGCCCGTAGTCAAGTAATTTCAGGGGAATTAATGTTATATTTGACCAAGTACAAGTGGTGCGTTTGATAGGTTTTTATAGATATGTAACATTGCGCAAAAGAAATAACAAATATATAATTTACATAATTTTGAAATGCAGACTTACTACCTCCATCTAAATTCTAATTCATGCATCGTTTTTCATTTAATTTTAATATTTGGATAGGAAAACTTTTGTTGCAGGGACATATCCAGAATTGATTCACAGCTGGGGGGGGGGGGGGAGTACCGCTTATAGTCTACCGAGGACAAGAGGAGGGTTCAGGGTCAATTTCGCAAACTTATTCAATGGAAAGGGGATTAAAAATCCGGATAATCCCCCCTCTGGATCCGACATTGCCATGATTAAAGATAAAATATATTGTTCAGATTTAAATCTGTGCGACTGTTTTCCTTGAAATTATGAAGATGTTGAGGCTAATTGAAACGACCACTGTTAATCTTGAAAAGAAAACTTGTTAATTGCATGGAAGTTTTGAAATGACTTTGAAAAGGGGGAGGCGTGGAATATACAAAAGCCGTCAAATTTGTACAGCTTCAAGACAATTTGTGAAAACGAAGTAATTTTGTAAGAGATAATTGTATCCGAGTGAAATACCATCCCCCGGCAACTAATTCACGGTTAAAATCATCCTCTGGAAAAAATAGCATTAGGATATTTTGTCCGATAGTGTGAAATTTTTCCCGGCATTTATAATTTGAGTCGTAATCGGTTTTGCAGGAATTGATGAAATTAATTAATTTTGAATGTTTTGCTTTCTTATTTTCTTATTTTTTGCCACTGGTAATAAGAGTAAAAAGTATTCATAAGATAAAATTATATAAAAGAAAAAATAATAATAATAAATTCCTGTTGACTTCGTGGATTCTATTTAACGCTGTGAAAAATGTTCTGGGTCTTTAATGCATTATATCACGTGTCCGATTTTATATAAGAACGTGTAGTAACACGTGTTTACCGGCATTTTTTTCACGCATGGTGCATGAAATTCTTTCCGTATTATTTCAAGAATGAACTCGTGTTCACCTACGATATATAAACTGCACCATTAAAAATTTAAATCATTCCCTTACGTTTTCGTTGAATACGTACAGGAATCATATCATGGAAGAAAACGAATACAATCAAATTCTAAATTATATTCAAAATAATGAATATCCAGATGATGCTTCCGATAATTTGAAACGCAAAATTAGAAATAGAGTAAAAGATTTTTCATTAAAGAATGATAACCTTTATTATGTCAAAGAAAATGACGAAAAGCTTGTTATAACTAAAGATAAGAAACACAGTATCCTAAAACTTTGTCATGTCTTCAATGGCTGTCATTTAGGACGGAACAAGACAGTCAATAAGATTTCAGAACGTTATTATTGGGTTGGAATTGTTAAAGATGTTTCTGAATATGTCAAACAATGCAAAGAATGTCAGCATCAAAACAAAAAGACTACGAAATCTTCCCATGAAATGATTCCCGTTTCGGTACCTTATAAAAGAATCTGGAGTAAGATTGGTATTGACCTCATTGGTCCTTTCATGAAAGATGATAAGACTCCACTTTCCAGTATGGGATACAAGTATGTTACTTTTATATAATAATATTGTACCGTCCTTACTTTATTTGTTCTATCATAGAAAGTCATATTTTATTATTTTTCCTTTTATTTTTACATTTGATTACATTTTTTAATTGCATGGTACATTCAAAAGTTGATAGCTACAATGCTACCACTGCATAATGAAGAAGATAATGGGATGTGGAATAAGTGCACGCGACGCAGCCCGCATAAACAAAGCAGCAATTTAAGAAAAACCGCAATTAATGTTCGTATTTGTTATCCCTTAATATTAGTAAAATGCATCTGGCGTGCGTGGTTTAAAATATCATAGGAGATGCTGTATAAAAAATAAATAGAACCATAAAATGATATAAAGAGTATATTTGAATACGATGGCCAAATCAAATTTCACTTTTCCATTTCAATAACATTTATTCTTAATTTTGATAGTTTTCGAATATAAATTTGCATTTTTTAAGATTTTAATTTTATTGCAGGTATGTCCTTACCATCATGGACTATACATCGAAATGGCCGGAAGCATATCCATTGTTTTCAAAAACGGGGGCAGAGGTAGCTGAAAAGATTGTGGACACCATTTACAGATTTGGAGTGTGCAACGAGATTGTGTCCGACTGTGGAGGGGAGTTCAACAATAAGATCATGAAAAGTTTGGAACAGAAATACAACATCAAACACATAACTACATCTCCATATCACCCACAAGGTAACGGGATGGTGGAAAAGTTTAACTCTACGCTGAAATCCATGATTAACAAGACAGTTGATAATGACAGTGAAAATTGGCATCTATATCTTCAAAAAACTCTCTTTGCATACAGAACTTCTGTACATGAAAGTACGAAAATCACGCCCTTTGAAGCAATGTATGTGAGAAAGCCAGTACTGCCAAATGAGATGATGTTCGGCGAAACCAGTAATTCTGCCAGCATTGAAATTAATGACGGCGATGTTCGACAACAAGTGCACAACCTGGTAGCAACCAAAGATGTCAACGAGGAAAATATAAAAACCAACGTGGATAAAGCGCAGACCGTTCAAAAAAGGAGCTATGATCGCAGACGAAATGTTATGTGCAAAACATTCTCGGTAGGAGATAAAGTACTTTTGAAAAACTTTAGAAGGAAACATGGAATGGGGACTGTGCACCAAATACGGTACACAGGACCTTATGAGATAATGACATATTGTGGAAAAGGAAATTATAAGTTATGTGACGTTAAAACTAAAAAACTCGCAGGACCTTATAATACATCATCTCTGAAACCATATTTCGAAGAGGATCCTAATGACCAAGGTGCAACTGCAACACAAGAACTTGATACATCAGAAGACGAAGTAATTCAACCCAGTGGTAAATGCCTGTCTATTCCATCTAGTGATGATGACCAAAATATGGACCCGATTTCCTTCTTTGACATGCCACTTTCCGTCCCAGAACCAACTCTAGATGAATCAGATGAAGACGACGAACAATCCAATCAAGAAAGCCTTAGCACACCACGTCCAAAAAGAATTAGGAAGGACGTTAAAAGAAACAGTTTTGAATACTATTGATGTAATAAAATAAAAAATATGATAGTTCCTGCATTTTATTTTGATATTGAATTTTGATGCACAATGGTATTTTTTGTTCTAAGCTAACAATTTCTAGCTTATTATTCTTCTTGATTAAGAGATGATAATTCGGATATTATTACACGAAGAGGTCTTCTTCGTTTAATTTTATCCGGATTTTATTTCTCAAGCTAGGAGACAATTTGCTAGGAAATTGTTTCTGGAGGAAAAAAAATACCAGTAAATATTTTCCAGCGGAATATATCTCACACCGGATAAAAAAAACCGTTACAATTTCAGATAAAAACTTATCAAAATGAACTGCTTACCGTTTCGAAAAGTTGGAAATCTAAGGTAGTACTCCACAATTAATTTATTAAGCTCATTTTTGCATGTGCTCGACGTTGAGCCGAAGTCGGATAGGTTTATTTGGTCTTAAAAGAAAGGACTGTTTTCGGGCTTTCATTTCATACATGTTACGTTTCACCTGAACCGAAAGCTCGACTACTGGCAACGTTCAAAAAAAGGACAAAACCCCGATTTTTGCGTATTTTTGTCCGCAAATTTTTGACAAATGTTAAGAGTTGCTAGGGGCAACGAGTACAACAAAGAAACCAAATACGGCACTAAACACGACTAAACATGCTCGGAGTTTGGAACACCACCTAGTTTAAAGTGCAAATAGCAGTTTAAGCGATTACAAGAACCCGGGACAAAATAGTCAACGTCGAGCACATGCAAAAATGAGCTAAATAAATTAATTGTGAAACTTAGTCTAGATAGTGGTTTACCGTACATAATTGACGTGAAGTTGGTTAGGTGGTTTTTTTTTTAAGTTTGTCAAAAATTTGTTACGCGTTTGAACAATAAAAACGATTTTCTGCCTCTTAATCTGAAACCTTTTAAATATATAATATTTTTTACGAGTGCCCAGAAAATATTTGAAACCCAAAACGAGTACAGTACAATTTTGGTTTTAGGCTTACATTTTTTTAAAAGGGACATAACTCAATGCGGGAAACAACAAATGGTGAAATTACAAAATATTTACGTTTATATGGCATATTGCTGTTCCTTTCGTAGAAAAGAAGTAGGGAATCCTACACAGAAGAAAAGGTAGCTGCTATGGAAGATGCTTGGCAGAACGGGATGAGATCTTTAAAAGATAAAGACAAAATCAGTGGACTTGCCTCAAAACTAAACCTTCCTGCTGAAAAAATAGAGGTATAAAATAATTAATGTAGACAGATCTATATTAATATGTACATTGTAGTCTTAAAATAAATTTCAAACCAGCAGAACCAGACCAGTATATCACACATGTCATCAATTTAGCAACATCAACAAATACATGCATGGGTTGCACATTAATTCTGTTCCGGATTTGACTCATCATATAGACGAGGTCATCAGGGGTCATGGGGAGGAAAAACGACTTCATTCAACATGGTGCAAAGGGAACGGCAATTTCTACCCACGATTTTTATGTTATTATTATTATTATTAATAAATATTGATATAAACATGATAAAATATGAATAAATTTTTCTTTCCAGACCTGTTAATCTACAGTTAATTGATAATCAATTAAAAAAAAAGAACAAGGATTTGAAAATTGGAAAATTATCACTGGATGTTTGTTTATTGCTCTGTTTATTTGTCATCCAATTTCAGGGATCATTCTGGAAATTCTTTATGGTGGGCCAATGGCCCCATTCTGTTATTATAGTTGGGCCATGAACATATATTTGTGTCAATTATCTCTATAAAAGTAGCAATAAGTTAAAAGATGACAGGGCCATGTGCCCCTATTAATTAATTTTATGGGCCATTTTCAAGACTGAGGGGCCATTTGACACATGGCACCTCCTAAAATGATCCCTGAATTTGACACAAGCCAGACAGCAAGCAGTGACCTCTGGTCATGTTGAAGACTGCTTGCTGTTTTCCTTTGTGATTTTTTGAATTGCTGTTTGTTTATGTTTGTTGTGTCGCGTACACTTATTCCACATCTCAATATCGTCTACTGAATGAGATGAAAATTAGTGAATATGACATCAATTATGAAATCATCATGTACATGTAAAATGTTATGACAGTTTGAGTGTAAAATTTATTCATTTTTAGCTATGAAAATATAGCTCTTGAGGTTGCATGCTTGATTTATTTGGATTTTTATTCCCTCTTTTCGTAAGTAGTGAGTTGTGATCCGTATCATGATGAAAGTAGAATATTGCAATACATATTCTTTGCCAAAAAAGTGTATTGTTACACCCCTAATTTAAGTCAGCATGAAATCTAACAGATTTGTAAATTTATATTTGTTAACTTTTCATTAGGTTTGGATAGGAAACAGAAGGGCCAAAGACAAGAGAGGCGGAATGGCGCCACAATATTCAAAGAAAAAGGTGGCTGTAAGAGGACCATCCTCTTACACGCTGTTCAGTCAGCAATTCAAACGAGGTAATTAAGGGAAAGAAAAGGTAAAATGAAGGATATGAAGTGTGTGTGTTACAGTAACTAGGGCTGAAATTTATTATATGCTCATGTCATGATATGATACATACATGTATTTTTAATTTCTCAACCATTCTATGGCAAACACTTTGGTTCAAAACATGGTTATCTTCCATGTTTTTACTGCATTTTTCTGATCACTTGTCAAAAATCTATCCATGTAAGTGGTCTAAAGTTACTTTAAATATATTATCCCTGAGAATGGCTTCAAGATCATCAGTTCAAACAGATTTTTTGTGGCAATGAGCGTCAATTTGTTTTCAGCACTTTCCATTTTTGGCAGGATTTCATGAAGTGAAAAATCCGGGTTATAAAATGGTTAGTGGCGGGTGGGTGGGGGAGACATTTGCATAACAGTTTTCTCAGTAATTACTTATCACAGCCACTTGAAATTTGGTATACAGCATCAGGGTGCGGGTCCCATAACGTGGGATTTGATTTCAGGTCTCTCGCTCACCTACTTCCTGTTTAACATATTCCGGTAATTTTTTACTGTGACAGATTTTTTAATGATCGAGAGCAGACTAAATATTCTCGATACTTTATCTGTATCACAAAACCGACCGCATAACTTCTTTTGTCGGCCCCATACTACATGTACTTAAAAAGACTGTGGGCCATCAGGTTCTGCACAATGACTGCAATTGTTGGACCTTCCAAATTTCTGCTACTAGCCAGGTCTGACCATTATCTGCAACTCTGCGAGACTGGTAGATTTTTGGCACAGCTGGCTAAAATTCATGAAATTTTATCTTGCAATATAGCAAAAACAGGTAAAATTTAAATTTAGGGCTGGTTTACATTTTCAGTGAATTTTCTACCATGCAAAAATGCAAATATACATGTTACCATACAAAGTGGAACCCAGAGGCCCCACTTTAATGAAAAAATAATGAGTAGGGAGAAGATTTATATCCTTATTGGCTAATCAAAATGACACAAAAGCATACTAAGGAATGGGTAGTACAGTGTACAAAAATGTATGTCAAATAGACAAGAGCTCAAGCCTTCTTTTAACATACTAAGTGCACACCCACCAAAGCAATGAGACAGCTGATTCTTGAAAAGTTAAGATTTGTTCCCCCAAAAAAAAGAGACGAGGCAGGGGCCTGAAGCTAAAGTATTTTTTGGCCACAGTGCAACATATTTTATTATTTTGAAAGTATTATTTTATTTGGCCTAATACATGTCTTAATGATGTGCATAATATAATCAATCTTTTGTTTTGACAGAATCTTCATCAAAGCAGGAACATTTTAAAAATGTTGCCAGGAAATGGTCTGGATTAACTGAAGAGGAAAGACAAACATGGAAAGATAATGCCAGTGCCATTCGAAAGAGTGCAAAGAAAGGCATGACAGATGAAGAAGCAACATGCTTCCATTTTAAGCAAATTGAAAATTCTGTATGTTATTATAGTGTATAATCTAATATTTACAATATTGTTGTTAGGTCCCTTTTAGTTGATGATGTGTGTGTTCTGCATGTATCATTTGGTACACATTGCTACTTTAGTAGATAGTTTATATATTAGAAGATACGTACATGTAAAGCTAGATTTGGTGAAATCCGATAAATTTGTTTTAAACAAAAAATTCAGTTCATTACAATGAAAGATGAATGAGAATAATAGTGTACCCATCAGCAAAAAAATATATTATAATAATAATAACAATAATAATAATCTTCTTTATTTCTACTTTACACATATTTATAACATAAATTATAAAAAAAAAACAAACATTAATAATAAAGAATTTATGACCTAAATGTTTTTGTGGCACTTTAAAGTACTGCTTTATAACATTGTATAATGAAAGTTATGAAAGATTTATGTTTTTAAACATTTATTTTAGATACAAGTCTTAGGATCCCTTGGCTTTGAGGCATTGGTGATCGCTTTGAAAGAAGATCACAACCCTAATTTATTGGGGACTGCTAAGGGGATTGACTATGTCAATCAATCAGAGATATTGGAGTCATTCCGAAAGTCTGTTTTTGGTAAGTTTGATTTAACACAGCATCTATTGTAATGTTGTGTTTCTCAAGCCACATACAAATGAATGTCTTTTTCCCTCTGCAGGGCAACTCTTTGTGAACTGACTAGGAAGGCAGGTGTTTTTACGTTTTACTCATGTCCGTCCGTACAAATTTCTGTTAAGCATTTTTCAGAAACTACATTATTTGAAACTTGGTAGGATGGTTCACCATGATCAACTATACGTCCTAAGGGAAACGACAAAGGCAAAACCAGCAAACACAAAAAAACAACAGCACAAGGAAAAACACTATAATTACAACTGAAGAACAATCAGCAATGTGAACTCAAGTCATGACGAGTCATGTTATTCATTAAATGTTTTTTTATTTTATCTTATTTTAATGCCATTTTTTCTAAAAGGAACAAGAGGCAATATTAGATTTGATCAAATATAAAAAAAATAAACTGTTAAACTCCATATATTAAAACATGTATTTATCATATCTTTATTATAGGGAACACAGTTTACCTTCCTGCTCCTGTCAAAAAGGAAAAGGGGGATCTTAGGGCCCAAGTCCGCCAAGTGTTGAATTATTGCTGGAGTAAGTTATAAGAATACAATTACTGTTGAATACATTGCCTCAGTCATCATATAATTTTGCAGATAATATTAATAGATAAAACCAAAATTCAACATTTCTTTATCTCAAAGGCTAGATTAGTTTTTGCATGTGCTGCCAACTATTGAAATTTTGAAATCAGTTTTTAAGCTAGGATAATTGCAGAACCAATTAGCCACCCCTATAGCCATAAGATTTAAAAGCTTATATAATGCATAAACAAGCACCTGAACCATAAATTTTCAATTGTAACTGGATATTCTTTCATGAACAGTAATCCTTAAGAGATGAAAGATTGAGTAAGATATTGCAAATACAGACAGATACTGAATCGTCCATTCTATTTAATTAAAAGCCTAATTTGTTAATGGTGGTCTTGTACATTTGCAGAGACAGCAACTGGGGAATCTAGATCTGTACCCTATTCAATGCTTTTGGCTTCCCCCCCCAAAGACACCATGGAAGCTAGAAGGTCTTCCTGTTCCGCCATTGCTAAAAATAGAACAGGGGGGTCAGACCATTGTTTTTGGCTTATAACTCAAAAAGTATAAGAGATAGAGAAAATCTGAAGCAACCCTCCTTGTTCAGCATCAAAAGCTCTACGAATCCCTCCATTGAGTCGAAGTTGTGAAAGGACTCCTTATAGGAGTTATTGCCCTTTAATCATCAAAATTGACCATTTTTGCAGTTTTTGGACCATATCTTGAAAACCATTAGAGCTAGAGGAAAAGTTAGCATTGCAGAATTGTTTAGCTCATTGAGATCTACATAAATGATTTCAGGGTCAAAATTGTCAGATCAGCCGTTTAAGAGTTCTTCCCCTTTAACTGTTTTTTCCATTAATTTTAACTGACTTTCAAAAATCTTCTTCTCTGAAACCACTGAAGGGATTGCATTGATACTTGGTATACATGATCTTTAGGATGTCCTCTACCAAGTTTGTGAATTATATACATGTCGACCAACCAATATGGCCGCCATTGCTAAAAATAGAACAGGGGGGTCAGACCATTGTTTTTGGCTTATAACTCAAAAAGTATAAGAGATAGAGAAAATCTGAAGCAACCCTCCTTGTTCAGCATCAAAAGCTCTACGAATCCCTCCATTGAGTCGAAGTTGTGAAAGGACTCCTTATAGGAGTTATTGCCCTTTAATCATCAAAATTGACCATTTTTGCAGTTTTTGGACCATATCTTGAAAACCATTAGAGCTAGAGGAAAAGTTAGCATTGCAGAATTGTTTAGCTCATTGAGATCTACATAAATGATTTCAGGGTCTAAATTGTCAGATCAGCCGTTTAAGAGTTATTCCCCTTTAACTGTTTTTTCCCATTAATTTACACTGATTTTCAAAAATCTTCTTCTCTAAAACCACTGAAGGGATTGCATTGATACTTGGTATACTTGATCTTTAGGATGTCCTCTACCAAGTTTGTGAATTATATACATGTCGACCAACCAACATGGCGGCCGTTGCTAAAAATAGAACAGGGGGGTCAGACCATTGTTTTTGGCTTATAACTCAAGTATAAGAGATAGAGAAAATCGGAAGCAAATTTTCTTGTTCAGCATCAAAAGGTCCTTACGGTAGTTAATTCCCTTTAACTGTTTTTTCTATTAATTTAAACTGATTTCCAAAAATCTTCTCTGAAACCACTGAAATGTTTTGCAACTTTGTATACTTGAAAGTTTGAGAAATTTATTCAAACTTTGGCATAAGAGATCAGGTGAGCGATTCAGGCTCCTGGGAGCCTCTAGTTCTGAAATACAGAAAAAATACTGATTGAAAAATATTTGAAGACAAAAAATTGAAACATGGTATATACAAAAGTTATATATATACACAAGTTTTGTGCAGCAACATTCCATCAGCTCCAGGTTAAGGAGTTTAGGTCACTCCATAGCTTGTAGTAAATATTTAGATTTGCTTGGTAGAGCGTTGCGTATGACGCGGAAACTGCTAAGGCGGGGATATGTTGTTCCTAGGTCTTATTGTCACTCAAAAATATTTTACGGACGACATAACTTAGTATCTTCATCAACATTTATATAAGTCTTAAACATCCTCCGTAAACCATTCATGTTCCTAGAGGTATATAAGTCTCACACAACCTCCGTAAAACATTTATATCATGTTCCTAGAGATATATAAGTCTCACACATCCTCCGTAAAACATTTATATCATGTTCCTAGAGGTATATAGGTCTCACACAACCTCCGTAAAACATTTATATCATGTTCCTGGGGGTATATAAGTCTCACACAACCTCCGTAAAACATTTATATCATGTTCCTAGAGATATACAAGTCATACACAACCTCCGTAAAACATTTATATCATGTTCCTTGAGGTATATAAGTCTCACACAACCTCCGTAAAACATTTATATCATGTTCCTAGAGGTATACAAGTCTCACACAACCTCCGTAAAACATTTATAACATGTTCCTGGGGGTATATAAGTCTTATACATCCTCCGTAAAACATTTATATCATGTTCCTAGAGATATATTGGTCTTATACAACCTCCGTAAAACATTTATATCATGTTCCTGGGGGTATATAAGTCTCACACAACCTCCGTAAAACATTTATATCATGTTCCTAGAGATATACAAGTCTCACACAACCTCCGTAAAACATTTATATCATGTTCCTAGAGGTATACAAGTCTCACACAACCTCCGTAAAACATTTATATCATGTTCCTGGGGGTATATAAGTCTTATATATCCTCCGTAAAACATTTATATTATGTTCCTAGAGATATATAGGTCTTATACAACCTCCGTAAAACATTTATATCATGTTCCTAGAGGTATACATAGGTCTCACACATCCTCCGTAAAACATTTATATCATGTTCCTAGAGATATATAAGTCTTATACAACCTCCGTAAAACATTTATATCATGTTCCTAGAGGTATATAGGTCTCACACATCCTCCGTAAAACATTTATATCATGTTCCTAGAGGTATACAAGTCTCACACATCCTCCGTAAAACATTTATATCATGTTCCTAGAGGTATATAGGTCTCACACATCCTCCGTAAAACATTTATATCATGTTCCTAGAGGTATACAAGTCTCACACATCCTCCGTAAAACATTTATATCATGTTCCTAGAGGTTTATAGGTCTCACACATCTTCCGTAAAATATTTGTATCAAGTTCCTGGGGGTATATAGGTCTTATACAACCTCCGTAAAACATTTATATCATGTTCCTAGAGGTATATAGGTCTCACACATCCTCCGTAAAACATTTATATCATGTTCCTAGAGGTATACAAGTCTCACACATCCTCCGTAAAACATTTATATCATGTTCCTAGAGGTTTATAGGTCTCACACATCTTCCGTAAAATATTTGTATCAAGTTCCTGGGGGTATATAGGTCTCACACAACCTCCGTAAAACATTTATATCATGTTCCTAGAGGTATACAAGTCTCACACATCCTCCGTAAAACATTTATATCATGTTCCTAGAGGTATACAAGTCTCACACATCCTCCGTAAAACATTTATATCATGTTCCTAGAGGTATACAAGTCTCACACATCCTCCGTAAAACATTTATATCATGTTCCTAGAGGTTTATAGGTCTCACACATCTTCCGTAAAATATTTGTATCAAGTTCCTGGGGGTATATAGGTCTTATACAACCTCCGTAAAACATTTATATCATGTTCCTAGAGGTATACAAGTCTCACACATCCTCCGTAAAATATTTGTATCAAGTTCCTGGGGGTATATAGGTCTTATACAACCTCCGTAAAACATTTATATCATGTTCCTAGAGGTATACAAGTCTCACACATCCTCCGTAAAACATTTATATCATGTTCCTGGGGGTATACAAGTCTTATACAACCTCCGTAAAACATTTATATCATGTTCCTAGAGGTATACAAGTCTCACACAACCTCCGTAAAACATTTATATCATGTTTCTTGGGGTATACAAGTCTCACACAACCTCCGTAAAACATTTATATCATGTTTCTTATACAAGTCTTATGCATCCTCTGTAAAACATTTATATCATGTTTCTTTCTCACAGCCAGCATCCGAAGCATGCATTGTGCTTAGCATAACTAGGTGTACCTATCATGCCAATATGATTGATTTGGTACTTATCAGTGAGTGGGAATAGACTTTAATCATTCTTCTTCGCCGACGCCGGGGGTATTACATAAGCCCCCTCAATTTCGTGAGGTGAGCTAAAAAAGTTATGGACACATTTTGCATGGTTAATAATGTCAAAGGTCATCTTGATACTTGACACATCCTAGAAAAAGCTGTGGCATGTAAATTTAGCAGCAATACAGATTACAATCATTGCTATACCTACAGACCAAAATAGCATCCTTCCACCACATATGGACCCTTATAAAATTTTCAACAGTGATTCATGTGGAAAATGTAGGTCAGGGTAACTTTTTTTGTGTATGTAGGCTTACTACCATCAAAGTTGTCAAGATTATCCAGTGATTTATATAGAAAATGTAGTTCACAGTAACCTTTTTTGAGTAGAGTCAGACTATCAATAAGAATTGAATGTTTGTATTTTGATGTTTCATTGGTGTGTAAAACCCTTGACCGTAGCACATTTTGAGTGAAGCGCGCTAGCGCTTCATGTGAAAAACGTTTGACTGGTCAAGGGTTTTACACCCCAATGAAACATCAAAATACAAACATTCAATTCTTATAATTACATTTTGCGCAGTAATACATATTTGTGACGATTACAGTCATGTGACACAATGTCTTTCATCAAGACAACTCAACCGACCCATTAACCAATAGAATTGTCGTATTTTAATAATATGCATGGTAAATGTAATTATTCAAATGGTAAATGTAATTATTCAAAGAAAATATAACTGCATGACCCAATATTATCCGTTTTTTACTTGCAGTTGCTAAGATATGAATCTTAAACAAAACTAATCTAAACATTTTAAATGGTCAAAGTGTCCCTGTTTTTTTTTTGGTATGGTACAACCATTTAAACATTTCATACAAACGAACAAACCGAACGCTATATCCCCTCCTAACTCTGTTATGCTTAGTGATAATAGGTTAAAGCTATATGCAAAATATCAGACCTCTATCTCTTACAGTTGCTGAGAAAACTGTGACGAAAATTTTTGTTATGGAATAACGGACATACAAACGAACAAGAGTAAAACAGTATACCCCCCTCTTCGTTGAAGCAGGGTATAAGTATTTTTTTTTAAACTTTTTTTTTTTTTATTTATAATATTGCTTGTTACATTTAACACCAAGAACCCAGGCAACTCTAGGTGCTTCCTGTAATATTCCACCATTTGTCCAGGATAACAAATGGCTGCAATATAATTATTACAATAAACTACAGCAAGTTATCCAGTGAAGGAAAACTAGTGTTCACATATAACCTTTTTAATCTTTAACAAATTGATTCTGTTGTGATTGTTATGAATCCTTGCACTAAAAATTGAATACTTCACATTTTTGGATTTATAATATTATACTGATGCATGTCTAAAATTTTTGACATATAAATTGGTCTATCAAAATTATTTTGCCAGATATCTTTTGGGAAACTATGCCAAATTGTTTCCGTATCTCACAGCCAGTTTTTGAGTGTGTGTTACAAGAATATTTAGAAGTGTATATATTTATGGTCTATTTCCATTGTAAATAGTTAATACCAAACCTGATTTTGAAAAACCAACTTGAATTTATTACAATGTTCTATCTCCAAAATAGGGGTTGTTGTGCTTGTTCTTTGACATTTTACAAAAGATTTTGGACTCTCCACTTAAGGTGGTGTAATCACAAGCCTGGTCGTCCGACTTGTATGACACGAATTTACCATTAAATGTCTAATATTTTTGTCGTTGAAATTTCCGAATAATAAATTCAAAATTGTTTAAAACACCTGGTTTCTTTCCTTGTAATGCACATGGTCGATATCCTCGTTGCTGGATTTGGCTTCCTTGTTCGAACTTTTTGGTTTTGAGTACTTTTCGTTTTTCAACGTTTTGATTCAAATGCTACTGATGAGAGGTTACGCCTTGAAATATCGATATATAGCATATCCAAACTAACCGTTTATACCTGTTTTGGTATTTGTATTTTAAACCCAATTTACCAACATTTAAAAAATATGGACACACATCACTATAAGAATGACACTGATTGCAACTGTATTCAAGATTATAATTATATTCCTATGTCTTATAGCAACAAAGTCCAGTAAATAGTTAAAATACGAAATTTGTTTCATATATACAATCTTTTGACAATATTAAGTTAATTCAAATATTCATTGCACAGAGAAATGAACATACAATTGCATTGCACAATACATGAAAATCATCTAAATTTTTATTCATATGGGCTCATTGTCACTCTCTTCTTCACTGTCACTCTCACTATCACTACACTCGTCTACTAATAAATCCTCTACATCTGCCAGATAGCTCAACATCTCAGACATTTTCTTGCGATCATCTGATAGAACATTGTCAGTCAGAGTCAACTCAATTTTGTCATGCTGGTCTCCAATGTACTCTTGGAATGTCTCATTCAAAAACATTATATGAATTTCTAGGTACATCCCTTCTTTAATCAGCTGTGACATACTGGGTGAAACTGAATTTAATTCACCTATCTTTCTCTTCACCTTCTGCAGTTGATCACAGTACCAATTAAAGGTTGATAGCATGTCTTGTCTTAAAAGTTCTTTTTCTTCCTTACATCTACAGACAAGACAAGCTAGCTGTACTATTTCTTGTTTAAGACCTGAAGGTATATTGCACTGTAATCTTTGACATTGTCCAAGTGTCATGAATATGGGACTCTCTACACTATCCACCTCTTCAAGACAGATTTGTTGGGGCAGGTTTGAGTTTGGACCCGTTATTTTATTGTACTCATCAACAGATTTCTTAACTTTTTTTGTGGCACATTTTAATTGTTTAGAAAGTCTGTTGTATATTGACTGTCCTTCTGAAATATATAAAAGAAAAAATGCAAGTAAACCTATTAAATGTCAAACAAAGCTTTTGCAACCCCCCCCCCCCCCCCCACACAAGTTCATGTAATTCGAAAATTGACCTTGCAGGTCTACAACTAATGTAACAATAGTCAATCATAGTGGCAGAAACACTGTTAGCTAACAATCCTACAAATTTCATCAAAATCCCTTCAGTAGTCTGATCAATATGTGCAGTCAAAGACATTTGTGAAGAAATTTGTTATCCAAAAGTTAACTCTTTAAACAAAAACAAGGATGTGTCAGGAAGACACTGATAGCCCGCTCGCAGCTTCGCCATAAAAAGGTGAACCTGAAAGGTAAACCAAAGTCTCTAAGACGGACAGACCTTGAAGAAAGAGCCAATTGATGGTTGCAATGTTTAGTCCTTCATGTAATGAAGCAGCGTACAAAATTTCATGAAGATCTGACTTGTAGTTCCGGAGATATTCAAGAAAATGTAAAGTGTAACGGACGAACAGACTGAAAAACTATATACCCCGCAACAAAGTTGGCAGGGTATAAGTATAAAAAGTGTATAAATGAAATGATGAACCAGAAATTGAACCTCAGCACAGGAATCACTGCCTCTTTCACAATAATATACATGTACATTCTATAGTAAGATTTTATTAAATATCTTACTTGCATATTTTCTGATGAGTTTAATAAGATAATGCTTCTCTGAGACATGCTGGCGAATGGTTGTTAATGCTAGTTTTCTTTCCTTTGCTTTTGCTGTCTTCAGAGAAGTCATATACATTTCACTGTCTCTATCTTTCCTTGTAATCTTGTTCTTCCTCTCGTGTGCAGAGAGCTTTCTTTCCAATCTGGAAAAAAGTAATACTGTAAAATAGGTTCTAGTATATCCTCCCAATATTTCCTCATTTCTATTTTGAAATAAACCTAGTATAGATTTAGAGATGTTAAATCTTAGAATGAGCCCATAAAACAATGTACATGTGTTATTTTTAAAAAGGGGTTATTATGTTTTTAAGAGTATTAACTGATAAACAGTTAACTATAAAAATTTTGGTGGTGATACCCTAAATTTAAAGCTGAGTTCCAACCTCAGTGCACTTTTTTTCCTGAAAAAGCCATGATGAGAAAAGTTGACTGGTTTCTGACACTATCTATAACAATCGTGTGAACTTTAAAAAGAATTTGAACTACATGACTTCATCATAGGTGTTAATCGCATTTTATTGTCAGCAATACCTTGCAAGATCTTGATTTTCTTGGGCAATACCATCATCTCTGTGATTTTCCTGGAGATTACCATTGCCTCTAAAAACAAAAATAACACTCTCAATTAACAAAATTTATGGATCAAGAAGGCGAAAGCATATAAAAATTGAAAAACAAATCACCCAAAATTTGTCCAATTTCGGCCACTTTTGCAGCAATCCTACATATTCGTTTTTTATCAATGTCAAATTATATGCTTTTAAAAATTATTATTACAGGAGGTTTATTTCTTCAATTAAAATTCAAAATACATGTTGCAATACATATCTTATCGATAACAATTTTTGGAATTTTAATCATAGAGGGGGCCAAATATGGGCCTTACTGTACCTTGTCAGGGTTTCTTGTGTCACCAAAATATCAAATTGCCAGGTTTTTTAAGGATTTTAGTAACTTACATACCTGATTGAATAGTATTTATGCAGGTCCAAAATGTAAATATCTGATTTGCTAAGGCCATCTAAAATAAAAACACAAAAATATTATCACAATCAATTGAACATATCATATTGATAAAATGAAAAGATATTGTAAATTATACAAAATCTTACATGTACTTGTATACCTTTTTGTTTCTATTAAAGTGTTAAATTATCAAAGTGAAAGACAAGAATGTCCGATTCAGCACATTCTCTCTATTCTTGTGTTGTCCCTAAGTACATAGGATAAAAAATAAATGTACACAGTTGCATCAAGATCCATCTTACTGCTTCTCAGAAACTTAAAGTGATACTGTGACAGACAAATTATGAAACCAAAAAGTTTTTCTCTCAAAACACTTCAAAAACTTTCTCCTACCTGGGAGGATCTTGCTACCTGTTATAAATTATTTTATGATTTGTATATTATAATAATATGAACATGTAAGGCAAGATGAGGGCTGTTCCAGAATTAAATGTAAGGGGGGAGGCAACTTGTTTCCTACCCCACCACCCATGAAATAATAATAGTTTAACTACAGTTTCATTACAAAATATTTCTCAAACACCTGCCACCCACAATATATTGTATAGACATTAAATAAGAAAGAATACACCTCCCCCTCATACGTTAAATTTTAGAACAGCTCTCAGGAATATGTATGAACACTTTTACAACTACATGTATGACAACTCCTAACCTCCATCCGATCCTTTACTGTTACTGTTCATAACTGCCAACCTCTCTTCAGTCACCCACTGGTCAATGATGTCAAAATTAACAGCTCCTGTTGGATATGAAAAATTGTATACAAAAATGTAATTATTTATAAAAAAATTACACTGAATTTGTGATGAATGTTAAAATTTCATACAAAATGCTTACAGCACTTATCTTTGTAATAAATAAATTTAGCAGAAATGCTTATTTTATTGGTCAAAACATTTTTACTATTTCTGTATAGACTGCAAAAAAAAAATATCACAAGTTAATCCATGCAAAACTAATACAGTATATTGTTGATGAACACAAATTTTCATGTCTTGTTTTGAAATTAATTTAATGCTGAAATACTGTAATAACTAGAACATTGACAAAGTCTGATAGGGCCCAGCGGCAAAATTTACTTGAAATCTCTACCTGGAATCGATAACATGATTTCTTGTAGAGAAGAAGAACTGTTTTCCTCTAATGTGGAGGCTCTTTTGAATTTGGATACTAGAGTGTCACCTACAAAATATGAAACTAAAAGATAGACAAAAGATTTCTTCTCTAGAATAAATATCATAAAATCTTTATATAAAAGTATACTATAAACATAAACACTGTATATATAAGATTAAAATAAATAGTCTATTCATCAACACACATGACACAAGGACAGTGATTTTTGAAATGTGGTAGACATGCTAATTTGTCCAGCAGAATATGAACTATGAAACGCAGCACTAATGACAATTTATAGGTCATACAACAGAAATTTTTATTATCTTATAATACAAGAGTAGCAAACAAGTCAAATCGAACTAGATATCATGGAGATGGTACCCACCTCCGTGGACCCCGCACCACAAGGAAATCATTCAAAACAGTTATTAACCTTAAGACTACAGAATAAGATTAAGGTAAGACAGTCTAAGGGTGGAGCAAAATGAAACTTGATCTATAACTCATCGAGATAGACTTACATATACCAAAAATTGGTTAAATATCCTGAAGAATTTTTTTAAAATTTAAATTTTTCATTAAGTCCAAGGGTCATAACTCTGGCAAAAATCAACATAGCAGAACAAAACCTAAACTTTTCTGTAACTTATAAAGGTAGACTTAAACACTAAACATCAGTTCAATATCTGCAAGAAAACTATTTGTTTAAGACATTTGTTGTCTTTTTTTTTATTAATATGGGCCTTAAAGCATTATTTCAAATTTACCAAATTTATCCTTTATCTTTTGTCCATAATAGAGTAAGCCATCCGTCAACAAATCGGTTCGATTTTCTGGTGTCATTTCTTTTGTTATACAAGAAAATTTGCCAAGGTATGACCAAAGCCTCTCAATACCTTCTCCATCTGTTAAGCCAAAATCCTGGGTTCTTCTGGGTCCATACAAGATCTGTAAAAATTGGAAAAATATTTGTTATTCCTTCTATTAGTACATAATTTAGCTAATTCAGGGTTCACCACAGGCTATTCAAGGGCAGTGCTCACCCACTCTTGAATTTGTTTCCACCACCCTAGAATTTTGAGCTCCACACTAGTTTTGACTGTAATCGTATCAACAATAGTATTTTAAAGAGAAAATGTATGTATTTTGTGATATATAACAAAAGCACAACCGAGAAAAAAAAAACCAAGACTTATAACACTATGAATAATAAAAATTAATTAAAAATTTTTATGAGTAAATGAAAAGCGTCATTGTCAGACTTGCACCACCCTTGGATTTTGGACTGTGGTGATCACGGTCATTTATTTTTCTGCATTTGTTACAATAAAACATGTCATTTTTCTATGTTTACAATCACAACCCCCTCCTTTTCATTCAGCAAGGTTAAATGCGAAATTTAACAATTTTAGGGCTATATTTCTGCAAAATTGAAAATCCTAGCCCATAGATTTTGGTGAATTATAATATTTTGAAATTAATCATGTTATGCTATGCAAAAACTATAAAATGTCTATCAACCTGTTGTGGTCCAAACAATTCATTAAAAACTTGATGAAAATAATAACAAAACATGGGTTACTGATCCATATACAGGATTGATGGCTCTGATCAATTTAAATTTCTTTTTGGCAAGAGAAAACTTACATACCTGACATGGAACACTATGCCCATAACAGTGGAATATGGGTATAGACAGTGATACTTTTTCTAGAATATCCTCATAACCATTTTTCTGCAACATATTTCATATATTGATAATATACAAGTCACTTAAGTAAATTGAAATAAAAATCAACAAACCTTGATCTAGTACTTGTGGGACTAGTATCATTACCCTAGATGTTGGAGAAAAAAAAAATCTGTGAAAGTAAAAAAATGGATGTATTTTTTTAAACAGGAAGTAGGTGAGCAACAGCCCTGAAGTTAGGGGACCCCACCAAATATCAAGTGGCTGTAATTAGTAGTTGCTGAGAAAACTGTTACGCAAATTTCTTCCCTGCCCACCGCCGACATTCACCATTTTATAACACAGATTTTTCACTCTGTGAAATCTGGCCAAAAAATGGTTTTTGCCTTTTTTGTGTTGGGAATTTTTTTTACAGTGATAGTATGATGGGTGTCTGTGCCAAAATAATGTGTAAAGATCTGTGAATACATAAGTGTATAATATTTCAAATGATTAAAATCACACTTTTTCAATAAGAAAATGTAATGACAAATTTTTCCCTGTCATAATTTAAATCAATTTCAATTTCTGGTAAATATTACCTGCAAATGCTTCTGCAAAAGGCAAGCTATGTCATAAGAGACATGAATTTTCTGTCCATTGTTTTCATTTAGGAACAGTTTTATTAAGAAGACAGCATATCCAAGCCTATAATTAAAATAAAAAAATCAGAGACAATAAAATTTTAAATAATATTTGTTCTTATTTCATACACAAATTTTGATGACACAAATGAATAAAACACATGGTCTATAAAACAAATATAACTTTTTTTTTTAAGACACAAAAAAAATGAACTTCATTGATTTATGGAATGTAAAGCAGTTGACATAATAGAAGAAGCAAAGAGGCACTAATGGGGCTTTCTGAAGCCAAATGTCCAAAAGATTGAAGGCAAAATAGGTTAACACAAAATGGAACAAGCATGAACAAACAAGAAACACAAAAACACATAAATATCAACTGACAACAGAAACTATTCGCTTTACTTATTATTTATGTACTATATTAATGGTTTTAAAATTTGTTTGTTTTTTGAAAATCAATTGTTTTGATATGATTGAAAATATAACTGTACACATTTCAGTAACACGTTGAATTAATTTGGTGATACAACTGAATAGGAAAAATACCTTTCTCCATGTTTCAAGCTAAAAAATTTCTGTGGAAAGTCATGTCTGCATGTAGCACCAAACACTGCTGTCTCAGAGAGTTTTTTGTTTTTTGCTTTTGATCTGATATTGCTCCCGGCTTGAAAATCACTGCAATCCTAAAAAAAATTATTTAAACTAATACAAGTACCTCAAATAATCTGTGATCAGTAATGTAAAATCGTATTCAACTATACTCTGTGAAGTTAAAATATATTTCAACCGCTCATCTCTATTCCACATACATGTCTTATTATTAGTTTTAAAGCTCACAAGAACTTGTGGACTAACAAATTTATAATAAATAGAATAGAGCCAACTGTCATCATTAATGTAAATAAACCACTTGCCCGCCACCAGACGTTCACTGTTTCATAACCCCGAATTTTCACTCTGTGGAATCTGGCCAAAAATTGTTTAAATCAATTGCCAATGTATAAATCATATCTTAAATTTTAATGTGTTCGTTACCATATGTTAAATACATGACTAACAAATGATTAACATATGCTGCTATGTCTCCTGCTCACAGATGCAGACACACACATCCTACATTACCAAGTCCCAGTTCAACACTATTTGGGGGGACATAAGTTCAATGCAGTGATGTACTTACATTATCTATTGGTGCATTGCTATAAGTACTCATGAAGTCATCCACCTTTTTTTGGTCCAGGAAGAAATGTTCATGGTGCTTTGGTGACAACCAATTATGACCAGAAGAAGTCTTTCTTACTAACTGAAAGTCGGCATCAAAGCAGTAGATTTTTTTGTCACACTGAAAAAAAAAAGATAAGCATGATATTGATATAAGTATCTTGTTCCTTGGAAATTTTAATGGTATATACTGCAATAAATTACTCAAAAAATTTTGTGAGAGCATAAATAAGAACAATATCTTTTGCCTGTTAAGATTTGAACAGCTTAAACTTGCAGTTTTTTCTGTACATTTTTTGTGAGTGTGTGCAAAATGTGTTTTAAAAAATGACAAATAATCTCTATTTTACCTCTCAACTGAGATGTTAGAGAATGCTTTTCAGCCAATTATATTATGTTCAATATGTTGTATGGTATTCAAGGCCATATGCAAGGGTGTTGGTGATATTAACATAAATTTGACTATGTTTACACATGAGAAAAAAAACAGAACTTCTATAAGGATGATCCTTAATTATCAAAAAGGCATATCACTTTCACTATGGATATCTAATAAATACCTGGTAACAGGCTGGACAAGCACATCCATTGTCAAGATCTGTGTCGGAGAGGAAATTCATCCGATACAAATACTGTCTAAACTGTTGTAGTGTTTCATCCATTAGCAGTTTGTATATTTCACGACCCTACAAAGAAAAAAGAAATCAGCATGATCAGACATACATTTTACATGACACAAATTTCAGAAGACAAAAAAATCTGACTAGTACACAAGTACATGACTTTAATGCAGACAAAATTCAAATTTGTATCAATTTGTATATTAATCTTAGTTACATGAAAATCAATAGCTATGCACATTATTATATGCTTCTTCTATAGCCCATATATGATGATAAAGTGAACCTGAAAGGTAAACCGAAGTCTCTAAGACGGACAGACCTTGAAGAAAGAGCCAATTGATGGTTGCAATGTTTAGTCCTTCATGTACTGAAGCAGTGTACAAAATTTCATGAAGAACCGATTTGTAGTTCTTGTGAAATTCAAGAAAATGTAAAGTGTGACGGACGAACAGACTGAAAAACTATATACCCCGCAACAAAGTTGGCGAGGTTTAAAAAGGTTGAGGTGAGCCAGTGACGGAGCAATTACTACATGTCCCTAGCTAAGTTGTAGACATAAAAAATAAAACAAAACGATAGGACTGGTTGCATCATTCATACATCCCCATTATGTACCTCTTTTGTAACTAAGTATCTATACAGCTTAGGCTGGCGTGCTTTCAGAGATTCACAAAATCCTTTTGCAGAAATCTGACATTCTAATAATAGCCCATTTAACCACCTTAACAGCTCAATATGAAAAGCAAGACGGGGATGCTTTGGGGAAGATGGCCACAAGTCATACTGAAACAGTCTGACCGACTCTTCCTCACATCCACAAAACTGGACTGTCCTCATATGCTGTCTTCCTATGAAGAAAAAACCAAACAACAATGATAAATGATTTCAAATTAAATGTGAGAATGTCCCAAAATGTAATTTTAAATGCATCAACATTATCATTTCACTTTAAATTGCAGATAGAGAATTATTTAATGATTACATGCATATATTAAACAATTTTTTAAGTTGGGATCTATATAGCTATTGTTTTATTTTTTTAAAATTATTTTGTACAGCCCTCAAAGTACCTTTTGATACTGGATGGTTTTTTGGAAACCAACTTTGAAATTTTAGTGGCTAAATTATACATGTATTTTAGGTTGATGAAAAAAAAAAAAACAAGTGACCAAAAAAAAACCAAGAGGCTCCCAAGCAAGCAAGCTTTTCTCTATCTGCTATAGTTTTCATTCTATAAGCCCAAAACATGAAACTAGAGGCTCCCAGGAGCATGAATCGCTCACCTGATCACTTATGCCAAAGTTTGAATAAACTTTCAAGTATACAAAGTTGCAAAACAATCCCTTCAGAGGTTTCAGACAAGATTTTTGGAAATCAGTTTAAATTAATAGAAAAAACAGTTAAAGGGCAATAACTCCTGTAAGGACCTTTTGATGCTAAACAAGAAAAGTTGCTTCGGATTTTCTCTATCTCTTATACTTTTTGAGTTATAAGCAAAAAACCATGGTCTGACCCCCCTGTTCTATTTTTAGCAATGGCGGCCATGTTGGTTGGTCGACCTGTATATAATTCACAAACTTGGTCATGTTGGTAGAGGACATCCTAAAGATCAACTGTACCAAGTTTCAATGCAATCCCTTCAGTGGTTTCAGAGAAGATGATTTTTGAAAATCAGTTTAAAATAATTGAAAAAAACGGATAAAGGGGAATAACTCTTAAATGGCTGATCTGACAATTTAGACCGTGAAATCATTTTTGTAGATCCCTTCGGGTCAGGTGAGCTAAAAAGTAATGTAAATATGTGCTATTGTTGGCGTCTTGTTTCACTGCTGTGTACTTGTACAATTTCCCATTGACAGATACGACTATTTTCCGGTCGCAAATTCCAAAATGTCAACTTGCAGATTTGCAACCATTGCACTAGACTAAATTGAGGGCTGTTGTACCCTGTATGCTTAACCAAATGAAAGTACCTTTGTCATCAACAATGACAATATCTTTTTTGTAGGATGAAGGACAAAACTGATGGCTACTGTCTTCCCAGAGTGGAGTGGAACATGGAAACAAAACATAAGCACCATGCTGGAATATAAGAAAAAAAAATAAAAAGTTAAATCAAGGATTACATTTATACATAAAATATTTCAGTAAACTGCTTTTGTATTTGTGCAATCAAAAATAGATTAGCAGAATACTTTCCATACATGTAAGAGACTAAGAATAAAATTATAATTAAAGGAATGATCTATACATGTATCAGACTATCCATTGCCTGATTGGCCCCTGGATTTACAGGATTGAACAGATTTGCAGAGCAAAACAGGTGTTCATACTTTCAACCCAATTTTTATAGACCAAACTTAATTTTGACCAGTCAGTCTCACAATTGTAAATTCACCATAAAGACAACACACTGGTTAATCAGAAACATAAATTGAACACAGAGGCACCGCATTTTTGGCTTATTTTTGCTATTGTGGTGATAATCTTTGATGCACAATATATTTGTGTGTTATGATAATGAAACAAGACTTACCATCCATTTCTCAAAGATGTGAAGATGAGGGGAATCATGTCTTTTTTCCAAGCATTGTAGACAGGTAGCATGGTAATTGATGCAATCTATACATCTATAAAGATCAGCTGTTTTAATCTGACATTGGCTACAAGTTGAACTATTTAGAAAGTTTTTCTCCAGTCCTTTTTGATAAAGTTTGTCTCCTAGATCTGCCCAATTTTCTAATCTCTTGAACTTTGCTTTCTCATACTCTATAAAAATAGAATTGAAATAAAAGAATACACACATGCATATAATTTATTTAACTCTTTACCGTTCCTATGACCCGAATTCGGGTCATAAGCGTTTTTTCAGGGGTCGCATAACTTTGAAGTCATATGCAACTATCAAAACCTGGTTGAAATAATAAGTGTTATATATGACAATAAAGCTGATTTCCTCTAGTTTACAAAAATAAAAATTTCATTTTGTAAATATATAATAATCAATCATTTATTTTATAAAAACTAAAGTATGTAGACCGTAAAAAAATGACGTAATTTTTTTCAACTTTAAAGGGATAGTGTCTACCATTTTGATGAAATTTTGTTTATTTGCATTTTGTACTTGCAACTTATAAAATTATAAATAATGATAGATGAACACTTAAAATTTTAAATCAGGTACACTAATTAGCCATTAATTGCTTAAAGAAAATGGAATCTAATATACTGTGTAACTCCCCACATGCTGTCAATCAAATTAATAACAAAGGAACATGTGTGCTCTGGTCAGAGGTAATTATGATGCTGTGAATTGTTTTGAAAATAGGTCAAAACCATTGGATAAGGCAGCTTAGTGCATTTTGATTGGCATGCCTTTGGGTGGAACACTTGAATTTTTGTCTGGAATATAATAATTCAAGACCAAATTTTAAATCCAAAATATAAGCTAATTATTAAATGAATTGCAAAATTTCATGTATTCATCTTATTTTTGGGGGGAAGTCAAACTGTAATGACTGAAATAAATGTCTTTTAAAATGTTGCCAAAATCGTAGACACTATACCTTTAAAAAATCGGTGTCCGAGACAAAATCATCAGCGGTATGATTATTTCGTCATCTAGAGAAAAAAGAAATTTATGTCTAAAAAGGTAGCAAAATTCTCTATCTAAATATGTTGGAATCTTATATTTTAACCGATCTCATAAAAAACTGTAAACAATTGTTTTTCACTTTCGATTTCAGTCGCGGAAGTAAATCGCGTTTTTTTCTAATGTTTTTACTTGACGACGAATAACTTTTTTATAGAATTAAAATAGGAAAAAGTAAATCGAACAAAATTTTGAGGAGAAAATTAGCTTTCATTTGATATAAACTGCATAATTTTAGCTTATGTAATAAACTTCCAGCGATCGTTTAAAGTTGGCGATATTTCGAGTCAAAGTCAATATTTAGGACGTCGCGGTAGCGTTGTCTAAAATGTGGACGTGAAAAACAAAACGTGGAAAAATGGACATCGCGTTTTCAGCCTCTGGTGCCGTTTTGTGAGTGTTATAGCATAGGAAACAAATATATTGTATTTTACTCCTTTTATTAGAATTACGAATTTCAGTTTAATAACTTTTGAAATGATTTTTTTTTTCTATTTTTAAATTTTAATGTCTTACGCAAAATAACAAAATTTCTTCTATAATAATATCTTTTGTTTGCTTTTCCTATCTATTCCTGGCTATGTTGTTCTGAAGTAAAGGAAATTTAAACTCCTAAATGACGGAAGGATAAATAAATAAAAAATGAATCTAATATGCTATCAGTAAACAGTTACACGCGTGGCTATCCGTGTGCTATCAATTCGAACATATATGTATATATTTTTTTATTATTTTGCATTCTTGCAGGGTTTTACCGCCATAGCCAGAAATGAATATCACTTTTCCTCATTAATATTCATGCATGCAAATTAGATTACTGGTCACGTGACAAAACTTGTTTAATTAGTAACGGGTACATGCTTTTATTACTTTTAGAAATCCGGAATATTTTATGGTGTTACCCGTAACCGATATGGTTTATAACAATAAATTGACTTCCTCAAAGTTTTGTTGGCGGATAAAACAAACATTTTGAATAAATTTTGATGCGAATTGGACGTCTGACTGAACCGACGACTTGAATTTGACCACCTTTATGCTTCGTGGGAACCTAGAGTTTATCAGCAATGGTTATATGGTTTGTTATGGCAAAATATTTGCTGTTTGATGCATAGAATTCAACCCCCGCAAGCTGTTTACATTTTGTTATAACTTGCAAAAAAATGTATCCAAAACCGAAATTTCTTCATTTTGTACACTTATCCGCCATGTTTTATATAGCTCATGAAGGACTCCACGCCTCATTTTTTTCCAAAGATGAGGAACCTTGAAATTTTAAAGCCCAATGTCCAGGTGTGTCTTAATATAAAGCCATTGACGTGTACTTCCAAAATCAACCCCCGCAACCTGTATGCAAGATATTTTTATTGAAATTTATTCAATATAGAAATAATATCCCTTTGCTCCTATAGTAAAAATTATGACCGTGAACGTTCCTGATTTTATAATATGCTAATTAACAAAATGGTGTAGATTTCTGGATATGGCTATCGTTTACCGCTATTGTTAACCACTGGAAATCTGAAGACAGTCCGAAAGATAACGGTGTAAGATATTTTACAAAGAAAAGCATAATACATAGAAGAAGTTTGCTACCATTTCCCCCCTATTGTACTTTAATAGGATTTTGCACATGTAAAACTTTCTCAAGTCACTGTGGAAACAATAGCCGGTATTATCATTACCCTGCTTCTTCCAATTTGCTTTGTCTTTCGGGAAGGGGATATATAGTCAGAGGAAATTATAAAAGATCACAATGTACATGGTTTACATGTGTATAAGGTTTGAACTTTTTTTCAAGGTTTAATTAACATTTTATTATCTGTTTGACCAGAGGTTTCTGAAAAGTTTAATTCACAAAACTGTGACGGACGAAGCGAGGGACGAAAATCATAACTATTGATAACAAATGTAAAATTTAATACAATGTTATACATGTAGGTATACATAATTTACAATCCAATTGGGTGACAGATATAATAATATAATATAATAGTGATGGTTGACATATATATTATTTGGATTTACTTCAAGTCTGAACTTTATGAAATAGTTTTTACTTTCACAATATGGAATAGACTAAATAACTGCGAAGAGAAGAGGTTCAAACAAAAAATTGAAGACCGACTTTTATTATATATACATTGATCCAATCTGCAGGCTTAAAGCCCATAATGATTCGTTCAAATCTTTTTTTTTAAATTGTTATTTAAACGTAGGAAAGAAAAGTACGTTAGGGACAATGGTCTGTTTGTGCTTTAGTTTGCTTCTCAAAGTTGTGTCAAAATTTAATAAAAATGAAACTTTGTACACTTTTATACAATATGACATGAAATTGACAATAGAAAAGAAAATAGTTTTAACATACGCAAGAATATGAGGGGCAGCGTTGTTTGAAAAAAAAAAAGACTATTCAGAGGGATTTCTAACCCTGTGTTAAATCATTGAATAAGATAAGAATATCTGGAGGATCTATACTCGTACAGTTTTGTGTTGTAAATGTTTATCCCAAAAGTATTAACTTGTTCTTGTTCTAGCACTTAATCATTATAAATGGGGGAATAGCAGTCAAAACAGCAGGGGGTATGCTACAGCAACATGATACTAGTAGCATGCATGCACATAGTATTTTTATGCCCCATCTACGAAAGAAGAGGGGCATATAGTGTTTGGGTCCGTTCGTCCGTCATTTATCCCAATATTTCCAAATTCCCATTTACTAACAAATGCCACATTAATCATATTGGTATGGTAGGTGCACCTACTAATGCTTAGCACAATGTATGCTTCAGAAGCTGGCTGTGACCTAAATTTACTGCATGAATGACCACCTATAGAAGAATGGTTCAATTCCATTTCGTCTTACTGATAAGTGCCATAGAAACCATTTTGTTATGGTAGGTGCACCTAGTGATTGCGGAAAAAAAATGTTGCAAGATGGGGCATTATGTCTTTTGGACATATTCTTATTTAAAGTGTATTGGCGATTTTACTGCCAAATTCTGCAAACCAAAATAATGTAATATCACATATAGGGCAAATAGTCATGCATAAACAAATTATGAATTTATTAAAAAAATAAAAGGATTGTTCGGGTGTCATTCACTCATGATCTGACTGCAGATATGTATTTTGTTAACACAACCAGACAGACAGTATTATTTTAACGCTCTTTTTCTGTCACACCTGCCAAGAAGCACAGTGATGTCAATAAAACAGTTAATGAATTTATTCTGAATATGCAATGTTTAACTTTACCTTCTTATGTAGCAACATTTCGTTTGCTCTAGCTTTACCTTCCTGTGTAGCACATGTAGCAACATTTTTTACGCTCCGGCTTATGAAGTTTACAAATCGCAACTGCATGATTCGTTCATATTCCAGAGCTTATGGAACATACATCGGCCACACTTGTCACACAAATTGATAACGACCTGGGTTCACGTTGTTGGTTGGTTTTCACTTGTTTTATAAATTTTTGTGTTTATATGTGCTGTTCTCGTTTGTTTTAACTGGGTTTGTCTCTGCCGTTTCGAACTTTAGACAATCAAATATGCCCCATTGGTACCTCTCTGATTTTTAGAGCAGTGACATATTAGGACCAATACCGACGCCTCACACACTAGACACAATCACATTATAGATGTCATTGTAACAATATATACATATATTGCCCAAACATTTTAAGTACTGTCAAGTGCTTTTGTGTCTCCTGTTGCTTTTGTGTAGTTTGTTCCTTTATTTGTTTTTGCTTTTCGTTTATTAGTGTAAGTAAGCGGCGACTAAGCGTCTCTGGATTTGACGTAAATGCCCAGCCCACAGAATAACCGAGGTGTGTATCCTAGTTGGCTGTTGCTGCAGAGGGCATCATCTGCATCAAGTCATAATACAGAAAGCCTTAACGCTGACCCTAGTTGACCGACGCGTGTGGAGAGTGTCAAGCTGCTTCCACATAAAAAAATCTCTTTGTGAGCTGCCAAGCATTGCACCACTCAATTTTCCGCCACTTTCTCATCTCTCCCGCTTTCCAGTGGTCTACTGTTTCTTTGTTTCCCATTCCTACCCAATATTTCTCATCATCATCATTTACCTATAGTGTTGCTTTGACGTAAAACTCACAGATTCACATAATCACTCAGGTGTTCATATGGTAACAAAATCATTTTCAGGTTAATGATATCGTGTCGTGTTTTAAGAAATTCTAACGTATATGAAGTGTCATTTCTGTATTATATGGTACACTTTTTTACGCAAAACATCGTGCACTTTAAATTATTACTTACGTAAAGGTTAAAATTCATATGACCTTGGGGATAAATAATCAAGGTCAGATGATGTAGACATTGACCAATACCTGATCATGTCAACAATATACATACCATAAAACTTATTTTAGCTTTTTGAAAAATTAAATACTTAAATATTTGGAAAAGTAACGTTAATTTCAAATTTTGGTTAAATCAACAGAGTTATTTTGCTCCGTTACCATAGCAACCATGGTTGCTAAGGCTGCTTTGTGTTGTATATTTATCACAACAACTAAACATTTTTATAATAATGCATTTATAAGGTAGCAATGGCACAACTTCCAAAAAATATTCAGGTTTGTAGCTTTTTTTTCATATTTTTTGGAGATTACAGTGGTTGCCTAGCAACCAATTAAAAGCTATTATCCTTGACAATTTTACCAAACTTAGTTTGAAAAGTAAACTTAGGAATATATGCTACCTAAATAAAAACTAATCTGACTCTATTTCAACATTTATCTTTATATTATCTGCAATTGAAAATGACCAACCATTAATTTTGGGCATAAATATCATTAAAATATGTACTTATTGATGGTTGCCATGGTAACCAACATGTTCAATTTTTCAACATTGACCTAAATTATGAAACAATATTATCACCCAAGACCAATAAGGTATAACATGTTGGTATTTCCTTGGTATTTGATTGTATGCAAGTATAAAAAAGAAAGACACCATTTTGAAGCAATATTTTCTATAAAAATACCCAAACGGTAAAGAGTTTTAATTAATTATGAGACCCCAGTAATAATGTACATATAATAGATTTCATTTGTGCATTGTTAACATAAATATATACTCTTTGTCCTTAAATTGGTGCTGAGGGATTGGAAATATTTCTACTAATAATTATTAAATTTCAGTTAATAAAAACAATGAAAAACAGATTTTTGATTGTAAACGAGCAGCAATAAAAGCCCATTCTATTAGATCTTCCGATAAATTGGTATACCGTAATAGTGGACGTAAATTTCAAGTATAACATTAGAATATTGGCAATCTTGACTGCCTTTTGCATAAATGTCATTTTGATTGTACCAAAACATTGCCACAGTGTAGTTTAATAATAATTATTTAAATGATTAGTTAATAACTATGCAGTGGTTTCCTATGAAGCTTGTTGAAATTCATTCTATTGTAATCTACAAAACCGGAAGTCCTTAGTTACATACTTTTCTGGTCATTTGGTCTTTCCAAGGCAGTGGAACTACATTTACCAGGAGTCTCCCCAAGATTGCTGCTGATAGGCAGGATGATGTCATCTACATGTATCACATTGAATTTACTCTCTTCATCATTTGAGGAGCCACTGTTAGGTACATATGCCTTAGTCACCTTCTTTTTCCTCCCATTACTATGCACAACATATGTATATGTTGATTTTCTTTTTCTGACCCACATACTGATCCTTGTGAGGTACTCTTAAGTTCATCACAGTGATATCCTATAAATTGAAAAAAAAAACAAAATATTTAAAATTTTAAATGTATAATGCCATGTAACCCAAACGTCGGCAGTTTTCAGCTTTTTTTCTGTCATAAATAATTACTTGCAGTAAGATAATGAAATTTTACTGTGAAAATCTTCCATAGCTGTTTTTATTTCTAGCAGAAAATTCAAAACATTGATTTCACTGTTTTGTCGTAAACCTAGCCTTGTTTTTTGTTCTAAAAAAAGAACTGTATTTTAATTGTATGCATATTATTTTAACCTTGGGCCAATCACAAAATGGGGAGCAGTACCTATTGGCCTTGGTGAAGGTTGTTGCAACAAAGTTGGCGGGGTATAAAAAAGTTCTGAAAAGAACAAGCATTGTGGGGTCCACTCTAACGAAATTAGACGACATTGAGACAAAACATTTTTTTCCCTGTTGGTCATGTTGGTTAGAGACACAGTGAATAACTAGCCTCACTGCCACTGGACACAATTACGAACGATTTTTCAATAAACATGCCTCATTTAACAAATATATAACATAGATGATGAAAATTAGGTGTGAGGATATTAGCTAGATACACCTTAAACAAAGGAGATTGATGTGACCAAGGAATTACATAGATGTATTCTAATTCCTTGATGTTACAGGCCCGTACACAGCTTTTTGAAAAAGGGGGTGCGTTAATATAGGATATTTAATTTTAAGGGGGTGGGAATTGTGTTTTAAAGAAAAATCCTTAGGAAATTTTAATATTTTTCTCTAAAAGGGGGGTGTGAACGCACCCACAGCACCCCCTTGTGTACGGGCCTGTGTGACCCCTAATAGAAAAACTGAGGTACCTTGAAGGGACTCAATTACGAACGTGGCATAACAATGTAATTTTCATTCCATTTTCATATAAAAAATATCAAAATAAAAAGCATGTGAAGCAAACTTTGATGGCATGAACGGGGGACGCTCTACAAAATAGAATCACGTCTAGAATTCCATTCGAGACGAGAAAATCCAATGTTTAACAACTGTACACACTCATTAACGGGGGAGACTATGCTTACTACCATGCTCCATCCTGAGGCTCCATCGAACTGATCTGGAAAATCGAACCGGGAAGCAATATTTTAAATGGCGACTGTGAAGCCTCTCTCTGAATAAGAACTATGAAAACGAGACCAGATGCGATATAGGATATTTAGTTCTTCTATAAGAAGTTAATAATCGTACTGTGACGTACTGTACGGTACACACGGTATCCTTTGTTAGATGCAGGAAGCAGCCTAACAATATTAATAATTTTCTTCTTATAGCAGCTAAAAAGTATCGTATTGGGTGGATAATGCAATTTGTTGTATTGTCTTTATCAGTCGATTGGAGGGTGCCCGATAGGCAGGACGCAATACATGATCGGCGTTTCTACTAACTTTGAATATGGAATCGATAAAAGTGTTAAAAAAGTTCCGAGAAGAAGTTGATCCAGAATTATGGGTGTTAGAAGGAAAAAAACTGAACACGCTGAGCAAAGCTGAACTGTTACAAGTTGCAAAGGATCAGAACTTTGATTTAGATGAACTAATGATGATTGGCGACATTGAAGATTCCAGGGAAAATATATGCAAGCTCGTTCATTTTAGTTTAGAAATTAAGGAGCAGAATTCAGTATCGGAAGCACCGGGCCCTAGTGGAGAACCAGTCAAGAAAAAGCAAAAGATTAATGAGAATACAGCGGTAAGAATTTTTAAGTCAGTTGGGTTATCAGTATATTATTAATATGATAATAGGTGCAACCTAAAATGGGACGCAGCTTTAGAAAATAGTTGTCAAAAATGTCATTGATCAATAACTTATAATTACCGATAACGAATTATTTGTGCAAATTACAAATATTTGTAACATTCTAAAATCGTATCAAAATATTATAGGTTGACGTTGACGGGACGAAATAACCTTCTTTTGGTGTTACGTTATCAATGACGTCATTTCCCGGTCAGAGCGCTCCAGCAGAAGTAAGCAAAGCAACCTTTTTTCTGTCAGGCTTTGGGTGATTTTCTGTAGACCAATATATCTTTTTAGAAGTATTGGTTGGAGAAAATTGATATAAAAACCTGGCAGAAAATGACGACTTGTTGCAATCAATTTTGGAAAAAAAAAACACTGGAACATGCACAGGATCTCCATGATCAGCTAAGCCTAAGGTAAGACCATCTTTTTTTCTATTCAGTGTTGTAAAGCTTTATCTTTTATTGTTTTTGTTTAAAACACCCGCTTAAACATCGCCATAAATTGGTTGAATTATCAGTAAACAATCACTAATCACGATTGTTCCTAACGCACCTGTTTACAATGACCATTCTCGCGAGAACTTGGCGTGATCGTTTCATCTCTTTGACAACGAGAGTTTCCTTGAAAAATATATTTAGAAAGTTTAGTTTTGACTTTCCATCCGTATTCTCCTGTATATTTTAAAAAGAAATTTAACTGTGGTTATTAGATCTGTCAGTTTTAAAATTTAATATGAGAAAGGCATTGCCTTAAAAGCTCGCGTATATACAAAAATATAATCTATTCCATTGATAATTTCGAATAATGCCTGGGACGAGATAATTTGGGACGAAGTATCACTATTTCCCGCAATTTTTCAGCACGCGCAGACATTTTCGAAAACTTCCGAAAATCGAATGTTTCCGGTGACAGAATTTATTTTCAACCATCGTATTTTGAGTCTCGTGCAATTTGGCAGACTCTCTACAATAGTGAGCTCGCTACGCTCGCATATTAAAAGAAAAGCATCGAATTTCTGGCCCCATAGAAATTCGTGCCTAGTGCGCTTGCGCGCACTCGGCACATCCGGTTTGGAAGAAAAACCAAACCATTAACTTTTGGAAGTTTCTACATATGTGGGACTGCGTCCCATATTACAAAGTGGAAAATAATGTGAAAAGGAGGACATACTATA
>CAXARO010000940.1:0-29160 GCA_963971305.1 Arcuatula senhousia
TGAATAATGTATAATATTCAACTAAACACTTTAAACAGCTTTGCTCAAAAAGCATATACGCGAATATGAATGATTTTATATTGTATGTTACAAATTATATTTCAAGACATATAAAACAGTTGAATAAATCATTTTTAGAGCGTAAAATATTGACAAACCTTGTGCATTCGAAAATACTTTTCATACCGTTGTTACGTAGTGACGATTATTTTAGCGAGCACAGCTCGAAGCGGAGAGCTCTACAACAAGTTCCCGTGAAAAAATTGCTTAATGCTGATATTGATTTTTTTTCTCGTCCAGATATGTTTCTCATAGTTTATACAGATCCGGTGTGAATTTGAAAATAATTACCAATTTTACTAGTCGCTTTCCATAAATTATCTATGTACAATGTAAATGCAGAACAAGGGAAAAATATTATGATGACGATGAGTAATTACATATTTAAAGTAAACAAAGTTTATTCCTTTTTTAACATTTTCTTTTTAACGCTAATTCGCCCCAAGCACCTCGTCCCAATCTGAACGTTCTAGAAAATGAACTGATCAAAATAAAAATAACAACGAAGACTTCAGATCTTATCTGACTACTTCGATCAAAATCAAACTGTTTATTCGTTCATAAAAACTATGTTAACAAGACAAAGATACGGAAAGCGATAGGTATCTTCTTACTTCAGACTTCTGATTTCAGAGTTCCGACTTCTGATTTCGGAGTTCCGACTTCTGATTTCGGAGTTCAGGGTTATAATTTCACATTTCAGACTTCTTAGTTAACTGTACTATATATACCTCGATTCGCGCCATTTATATGTTCCCGTCTGTATTTGAGAGCCACAGAAAGTCGGACGTGTATGGGCGCGACACTCATTTTGGTAAGTTTTTTCCCTATAGAGTGAATTCAGTCAGAGAGAAGTTTTAACTTGTAAAATTAAGACAATTTTATTTTTAGCAGCCTGTGTATTTATATAATACAGTATACTGCTGGGGAAGGCCCCTTTTTTGTCAACAAAACAGATAAAAAAGGCAAAAAAAAACACATTAACATCTGCATTTGGTCTAGCTCATAGATGACAAAACTAAATATTTGTATCGTGATAGTCACATATCGTGATGCAAGTGTAATAGCACAAAATATATCTTTACACCCCTATAGGTCAACATCTACATAAAACTAGGCTATTGTGACCTAGATTTCTGCTTGATTGATTTGCATTTATATCTTAAGATAAGATAAGATATTTTATTTACCAATTATGGTCCCACAGGGGGCTATTACAAATATAAACAATCATGATTTTAAACATACATAGACATAAGAAGAGCTGTAATGAGACAAATAGACAAAATTTATCTTAGCAACTGCACAACCAATTAATGCAGAGGCATCTCTCTGTGGCAACATTTTATTAGAGTTTTTTTCCTCCAAAATTGCTGGAATAAATGTTACCAAATGTAGTTACATTTGTCTATGGTACGTATGTCGTATATGTCTTGTACAAAATATTTGTTTGGAGTTTTGATTTGATGTATAATGTTAATACCGTGGCTAAATATTGAATTTAGGCGTAAATTCCAGTTTCTTCACAGTTACAGATAACAAAATTTTGATTTTAGGCAAAACTGATCTTCCTGTCCTGAATTTTTTTGGAAGATCAAACTATGAATGTTGGAGTACTGTCTCTTGCTGGATTTTTTTAATAAAGTATTTTGTCTCCCCTGCGAAGCTAGGCGAGACAGAGGTATGGCTGTACTGGCGGCTTTGTTAACTATCTTGGGTAAGAATTTATGATCACCTCGATATCTCGACAACTATAATTCCTAGGTGGATAAAACTTGGTATGCATATGCCCCAGTAGTAGCTTAACACAATTGCATACACCCATCTTTTGTTCTTGACCTAGTTTTAGTCAATACATGTAACAATTATATTAAGTATTTTAAGAATACCTAAGCAGGATTTTCCATGTTAATTTATAGGCAGGATAATGCAGAACCATTGATACTGATAGTGCCGACAGGGAGACGTTCTTTAGTGTCGACTCTTCTTTTCTTTTTTTACCAAATTATGTAATTTATATTCAGCTTATTTCTGGAAAACTATACAGGATAGTTAGAAAAATAACAGTTTACATAGTTTAACACTCTATGGTCTGCTAAATGTGTGAACGTTACAGAGTTATAGCACCATCTTTTTCAGGAGTTTTCCCCATTTGAATGTTAACAAATTCAAGTGCCTCATTGAAAATACTAATCATCTCGCTTTGTTTTTATAAATTTCAGTTTTATTATTAAACATTTTACATAAAACATCTACAACTGATTTGATTGAAACAAAAATAACAATTATAACCAGTTTTAACACACTTAAAGTTAACAAGAGGCTCCAAAGGAGCCGGAATCTCTCATCTGGTTCAAAGTTGTTTAAAAATAGCATCAAATTTTAAATCAATGAAACCATTCGTAGAGCTGTATACAGTACTCTAAATGCTTCAGACAGCTTTGGATTTTCTCTGCCTGCAATATTTTTCACTATATACAAGTAGGTAAAAGCTATGAATAACTGGTACTTTAAGTTTCAAGTTTTAAAAGGTCATTCCCTCTTTAAAAGGGACTTTTGTCAAAAGTTACAACTTTGACTAAATGGAAACAATGTAGAGCTCAATGAGCTGCATCAGCTTTTCTGTACTTTTCAATTACTTTTCATTCTATGGGCAAAAACACTATTTTTTCATTTAAGGGTCATCTGACAAGTAAGACTTTTGTAGAGCTCAATGAGCTGATCATTTAAGCAAGCAATAGCTTTTCTCTAACTGCAATACTTTTCATTCTATTGTCAAAACACTATTTTTCGCGTTTAAAGGGCCATAACCCGTTTAAGGGTCATCTGACAACTTTGACCCAATTGACACTTTTGTAAAGCTCAATGAGCTGATCATTTAAGCAAACAATAGCTTTTCTCTATCTGCAATATTTTTCATTCTATGGTCAAAACACTATATTTTTGCGTTTAAAGGGCCATAACCAATTTAAGGGTCATCTGACAAATTTGACCCAATTGACACTTTTGTAAAGCTTAATGAGTTGAGCATTTAAGCAAGCAACAGCTTTTCTCTTTCTGCAATACTTTTCATTTTAGGGACAGAAATACTTTTTTTCGCATTTAAAGGGCCATAACTTCTTCAAGAGGTCAACTCACAACTTCGACTCAATTTTAACTTTTGTAGAGCTCAATGAACTGATCATTTACGCAGGCAACAGCTTTTCTCTATCTGCAATACTTTTCATTCTACAAGCCAAAAACTTGAAAAAACACCATTTTTGGCCTTTTAAGGTTCATAATCCCTACGAGGGGTCATCTGACGACTTCGACGCCAAAGCCAAAACTGTACTCAGACCCCCCATGTTCTATTTTTAGCCATGGTGGCCATGTTTTTGTCGAATCAAAAATCCACATCTATAGATTATTAGCATGTAAGTTTATTACTAGTAAATGAATTAAGACATGTAGACTACTAAAGACAACATGAAGGTTTACTTAAAGCGCACTTATAAAATGATTCAGGTAGAAAAGACATAGGGGTGTAGATGATGTACATCAATACGCTAAGTTTATATTATATATCATGGACAATCTTGATAGTCAGTGAGGATTTAGGTCCACGTGAAGGTGAGCTATTGTCATCACTTGGCGTCCGTCGTCGTCGTTAACTTTTCTTCAAACTTCTTCTCCTCTGAAACGGCAACAGGGATTCAAACCAAATTTGGTCTGGTGGTACTTAAGGGTCTTGATTACTTTTATTTGATTATTTTTAAAGCTTTTGAATATAAATTTATTTACATATCATTTCAGAAACTAAGTCAGAGAAAAAGAAAAAAAATCAAAAGCAGTAGAGGACATTGCTCAACAGTACAAGGACAGTAAAAGTGCAACACAGGTTCAAAGATTTTTTAAAATTTATTTCACATTTTCTCGATTTTGCATAATTAGGGCTCATAGTACTTCTAGTTTGCCTTTTTTGTGGCATAAAGCTGTATTAGAAGCTCTATGTTTTAGCCCAAATCCGCTTGAAGGCATGAACATGCATGCTGTCCTTATAAAAGTGTTGGTGAAATATTATAAATAAGTCTACAACCGGTTAAAGAAGTTTGTCCCGTTTTTCTATTATTATTAGTTCGCCAAAAACGAAGTGTGGGGGTCTTATTGTTTTTGCTTCGTTTCTTCTTCTTTTTTTAATTATTTTTTATGCCCCACCTACTTTGTCGCAGGGTATATAGTTTTCCGTGTATTTGTTTGTCAGTCACACTTACGTTTTTTTGTTTTTTTTTGCAATTTACAATCTTTATGAAATTTTGTACAACGGTTCATTATATCAAGGTCTTATTGTTGCAACCAGCAATGGGCTATATTTTCGATGTCTGTCCGTCTGAGAGACTTAGGTTTACATTTCAGGTTCACCTTTTTTCAGACAAAACCTCTGAGCAGGGTATCAATGTCGTTCTGACACATTCTCTTGTTTTATTCTTAATCCTGAAACTGTCTGCGTGATTTTGAGAAAACGTATGAACCAAATTAAATGAAACTGTAACTTCTTGGGGGTATGGTGGGGGACCATAGGGGGTGCAATCCATTTTCAAATTGGCTACTGATGAAATAAAATACACTTCAAAGATCTCAGAGATGACTCCATAGATTTCAATGACGAAAAATATTAGACGTGAAGTATTCCATGTTAAAATGTTGTTTTGCTGATGATCAGTTTTAATGATGACTTGTTTTTAACTGACTTCAACTTCCTGATAAGACGGGGGCATCTATGCCCCATGGACAAATCATTTCTTTATCTAATATTACATTATATTTATAAAAAAGATGCACAAAAATGAATTAGAAACTCTTAAACTGTATAGGCTGATTAGAAACAACATTTTTTATAGAAAGTCTTGATATACCTGCTCAAATAAATCAGTATGTATATACATAATTTCATATTAATGATGACAGCTCAAAGTTATTGAAAAAAATGCCCAGATTACTGGTGATTCTTTAAAGATGGTAAACATTTTTGTAATTCATCAAGTTAAAAACCCAATGACAATTGAGGAGAATTTCAGTCTATGTTTCTGTTTTCATACTTCAGACTTCTGATTACATATTTCATACTTCAGACTTCTGATTACATATTTCATACTTCAGACTTCTGATTACATATTTCATACTTCAGACTTCTTCTGACTTCAGACTTCTGATTTCATACTTCAGACTTCTTCTGACTTCAGACTTCTGATTTCATACTTCAGACTTCTGATTTCATACTTCAGACTTCTGATTTCATACTTCAGATTTCTGATTTTATACTTCAGATTTCTGATTTCATACTTCAGGCTTCTGATTTCATACTTCAGATATCTGATTTCATACTTCAGATATCTGATTTCATGCTTCAGACTTCTGATTTCAGACTTCAAACTTCTGATTTCATACTTCAGACTTCTGATTTCATACTTCAGATTTCCTATTTTATACTTCAGATTTCTGATTTCATACTTCAGGCTTCTGATTTCATACTTCAGACTTCTGATTTCATACTTCAGACTTCTGATTTCATACTTCAGATATCTGATTTCATACTTCAGATATCTGATTTCATGCTTCAGACTTCTGATTTCAGACTTCTGATTTCAGACTTCTGATTTCATACTTCAGACTTCTGATTTCATACTTCAGACTTCTGATTTCATACTTCAGACTTCTGATTTCATGCTTCAGACTTCTGATTTCATGCTTCAGATTTCTGATTTCATGCTTCAGACTTCATTGAGGATTTTTAAAATTACTGTTGGTTGATGGAGTTGTGTACATTTATTCCACATCAAGTTCCAAATCCCATTTTTATACCCCCGCTTTGAAAAAGAGGAAGGAATACTGTTTAACCTCTGTTCGTGTGTGCATCCATCCGGAATAAAATTTTAGTCACAGTTTTCTCAGTAAACAACTACTTGACATGGGAGTCTGATATTTTGAATATAGCTTTATCCTATAGTGCATATGGTGTATAACGATTTTATGCCCGTAGACCGTCTACTTCCTGTTTACCAAATATACTTACTTTTTTACACAGTGGATGTATACTAGTATTGAAAATTTACCTCACAGTATTCTAAGCAACTACTTGACATAGATCTGACATTTTGCATATAGCTTTATCCTATAGTACCACGTTTTTTGTTCCATTGCCATTGACTTTCTTGTGGAAAGGTCCATCTTTTAAGTTAAATGTCATTGTGTGACTTTTTTGTCTCCTGCCTTTCCTGAAATCTGGAGACTGGAATTCAGCTTTAAATCATCCCATCCATCCATCATGTCCATCACAAATTGGTTTCCATGTTTGCATGACAACTTACTGAGTTATCATGAAGTTGACTGTGGTATAAGTAAATGTAAAAAAAATAGTATATTGAGTGTCCATTAAAATTACAAATACCAAAAACGCAAGTATAAACAGATAATTTGAATATGCTATATATCAATATTTCAAGGAGTAACCTCTCATCAGTAGCATTTAAACCAAAACATTGGAAGGTCAAAATCCAAAACAGTTGAAAACGAAAAGTACTCAAAACCAAAACGTTCGAACAAGGAAGCCAAATCCAGCACCGATGATATCGACCATGTGCATTACCTGGTGTTTTCATCAATTTTGAATTTAACAATCGGAAATTTCAGCGACAATATATTAGAAATTTTATGGCAATTCGTGTCAGAGCATTTACATATTCACCACTATTAGGGTACAGATTTTCCTGTCAGTGTGTCTATGTTGGCAACTGAAGTTACAAAATTATGCAGCTTTCTAAGATAAAGGCTTCGGTGATGAAAAAAGAAAGTGAAATCAAGCTCGTGTAATATAAAATTCTACTTGGGACAAATTAAATATATAATCATATATAAGGTGTACAAATGGTCGCTGGTACTATATATAACTGAATACTTTTTTATTTGTAGAAACCAACAAAAGTGTTGACAGAAAAGAAAGACAGTCAAGGTGAAAAGCAATCCAAAACTATTCATAAATTGAATGTAGGTTGGATTTACAACCAAAAACAAGTTAAATCTGTTGGAAATGGGGGAGGGATAAGAATTATAGAAATAAATGATATGGATGAAGTAACAGTGGAATATATACTAGTAATTGAAAAGGCACACAGTGGGAAATCACCTAAAGGAGTACAGGATGACATGGAATTTAGATTTCGAACATCACAACAACTGCATCAACCCACGATTCGAACATCACAACAACTGCATCAACCAACGGCGAGCAGTCATCAAAGATTTCTACTCAAATTTCTGTTGTATCTATTAAAACACATACTCATACCCCAACTATTGATGTAAATGCTAATATTGAGCCCTAGCTTGTCAACCAATGTCATGTCATTAAAAAATTCCAAATCTGTCTTAAACCCAATGAGATTTATAAATGTTGGATGTCTGCATAGCAAGCCACAAATAGAAATAACATATTAATGTGACTTCAATATAACAACTGCACAAAATGTTTACCTCTTTTATACAAGAAAACTTGAAACCAAATTTTGTGTCATGTAATTATCTAAGAGACCACAATTTGGAAGTGAAACTTTGTACTAGTAGTAACAACTGATAGTACAACTGACTACATGTATATATGTATTTTTGCTTAAACTGTCAGGGTTTCTTTTCTCATAGCTATAGTGGTGGTCTCAAATTAGCCAGTATTTAATTAGGTGTTTGTTTGTTTATATTTTGAAAAATAATTTCCTGTGCAGATCCAGACATTAAAGATATATATAAAACTTAAGAATCTTCATATATTTAATTTAGCCCACAACCAAACAACAACATCTTAGGAATAGACTATATGGCCCCGGATTTGTGGTTTACATCTTGCCACATGCATCTTGCACCCAAATTGTAGTAAGAATGATTTCATATCAAATAGATAAGTTTTGACAAAGGTCTACAACTCAGTGGTAGTAATATTGTTTCAATGAATACTTAATGAGTATATAAAAAGGGCCTTTACAGGAATTAGGTTACCATAATCTATATTTTCTGCATAAGTGACTTAGGTTAAATTTTGAATAAGGTTAATTCATCAGCAACTACAAGTGGTGTTGGTTGGGGCATTTGGTTTGTGGATACATCTTGTATACTGGGTATTAAGACACACGAACTGGATGGGCACACAAACCACAAGTTAAAGTTTTTTTATAAGCTTACAATTTCCAATACTATCATTTGTCAATTGCAAATTTTGGACACCGTGAACCGTTGGTGGTGGAATTAATCAACGATTCCATGTGCCCAAAGTTTGAAATTGACTAATGAAACTATCAGATTTGTTAGCTGATTAACAAAATTAACCAGTGCTATGTGTGTCTTCTCGGTTAGATGCTTGACAGTTGTCTTTAGTATAAGCCAAAATCTATACCGGAATATAGTCACATTGACCTACAGGTAGTAGTATTGTCTTAACACATGGATTGGTCTTGTGTAGTACAAGAGGGTTCTTTTTTGCTACATTTTCCGCTTGAGCGACTTCGTCATAGATGTTGCCTGTATGATGTTGTCTGTATGACAATGAGAAGCAACAAATAGGGATGATTTGACTTCGTCTTGTGTGTGTTGTCGTCATTACCATTACACCTGCTCATAATAATGTTCTCAGGAACAACAAATCATAGACTAGAAAGTTTGTATGCGAGGTCCCACATTACCCTTATCGATTTTAGGTCTGTCAGACATCTTTCCATAAATTGTGCAAATTGCAGCTCATGTATTAAATATTCATGGTTTGTGTGGAATATTAGACTTGATACCACCAATAAACAAGGGAATTTCTAGTATATGTGTTTAAGCTCATACTTCAAAACATTTTGGTATAGGTGAACAGCATATATCTGCTTCTACCTTTTTATGCCCCGCCTACAAAAGTAGAAGGACTTATAGTGTTCGAATGCGTCCGTCCGTCCGTCCGTCCCAAATCCATTAATTCCTAATTCCTGCTTAATGACAATTGCCACATCAATCATATTGGTATAGTTGGTGCACCTAGTGATGCTTAGCACAATGCATGCTTCGAATGCTTGATGTGACCTATATTTTCCGCATGGATGAGCACTTACAGGAGAATGGTTGAAGTCCATGTCCGCTTACTGACAAGTGCCAAATCAACTATTTTGGTAGATAGGTGCACCTAATGATGCTAAGCACAATTTATGCTTCAGATGCTGACTGTGACCTATATTTTCCGCACGGATGACCACCTACAGAAGAATGGTTAAAGTTCATAACCGCTTACTGACAAGTGCCACATCAACTATATTGGTATGGTAGGTGCACCTTGTGATGCTTAGACACATTGCATGCTTCAGATGCTGGCTTTGACCTATATTTTCCGCATGAATGACCACTTACAGAATAATGGTTTAAGCCTATTCCTGCAAACATGCAAGCACCATAATTGACCAAAGTGGTATGGTAGGAGCATCTAGGGATGCTAAGCAAGATACATGGTTCAGATGCTGGCCGTGACCTGCTTTTTCTGCATGAATGAGCACTTAAAACTTTGAAAATTTAGTCAGTTCCTGCATAGTGACAATAATGCATAACGAGGTGATCTTCGTAATTGACAGATTACCTAGCTGTTTGATAATTATAAAGGCAGGCACCGTGTCTGTTTGGCATATTTTCTTGTTTAAGTATTACAAGTATATACCCAAATGAAAAAGCAGAATAACCATACCAATAGTCCCAAAAGACATATGAAAACATACTGTTGGTGCTGTTGAGATTTGTTTGAATATCATGTACATTCAGTTTAGATTCTGGACCAATAGCAAGATAAAGATCAGCGCTGCTCGCTGTTTTTATTTAAAGGTTTTACATTACTCATTGTTTTATACAATTGTTTCACGTACATTTATGGGGGTCATTTATTTCACATCTCATTTCTATTTAGTCAAACAAACGGGAAACTGTACAACCCCGAGCATTTCTAAGTTCCAAACTTTAATTGTTAGTCAGTGGCAACAATCCGTCAGTAGTATGTTCTTCTTTTAGTAACTGTGGTAATCTATTTTATTTTTTGTATGATACCTAAACAGAACTTCATAACATAGTACTTCATTTTCATCTTTAAGGAACTAAAGAATTTTAAAAGGAATTTTTAACAAAACAATCGACAGGGGGCCCAAGTGATCATTTTGGATAACTTAATGAGCTTTAACTTCTAAGACCGGCCATAGTATAATACAGTGTTTCTTAAAAAAAATATGATTCCAGCTTTTTTTTATTTAAACTTGCGAATGTGTTACATGTATTAATTTATTGAATATAAAATATATCCATATAAATTCATGTGTATGGCATCTGCTCGATAGCTCTATCATCTACCATTGGCAAAGGATTTAAGAATTCTTCAGAACAGCCTCTCCTTATACTCCGACAACTGTAAAGTTCCTTGCAAATCTCCACATCGTGTAAGTCAATTTCTTGTTTCATGTCCCGCGCTTCATATAATTCCGGGCATTGGTACATTATTTCCGGTTATTCGTCAGGAATAAGTGGAATGTTGTTACTTCTACTTTTATGAAAGTTCCAGTTTTGCACAGACTCGTTTACTTTTGCCGCAACCAAATCGAAAAAAAACAAATCTGATGCACTGCACGTGGATTATAAATGTTAGCATTTTGTAAATCTTTGAAAATGTTCATAAAACTATTAGCCACCATTCTTGTGAAATTGCTTGATAAAGATTAAATTCTTGGATTGAAAACTTGTTTTTACCTTGAATGAAACTATGCATTGCACAATCAACGCTGGTTGTCTTACTAATAAAATATATCTGAAGTTGCCTTGTCATGACATTTTCTGTACCCATATCGGATCTTACACGAAAAAGGCAGCATTTGAGTTCTTCGATGGCATCGAGAAAGTAAATCGCCACGACTCTTGGGTCATTGTTACTCTAACCGACGTGCAACTTTATAATTTTCCTGGCTGAATCCATGTATACAAAATCCAAAAGGCTTTAGTCTGACGAAACCGTCAACGTGCCAAACGAAGTTTGGGCAAGGACAGTTATAGGCCTATTGTCCTCGTACAAGTCGATTGGCCTTCCGTAGCATGATGCCTTGAGGGTCTAACATCCGCATTATTAACCGAACTTCATCTCTTTTCACCCTGCAATTGTAGAACATAAATGTATAAAATAAAACTTGTATTCATATTTAATGGGTAAGACTATACTGACATGAAAACCTCATAGATTTTCTTTTGTTTTAAAACCATAATTAATTAGTTTGCTTTCACAAAACAGCAGACAAAACAGTGTCGTGGTCTCTCTTTTATAGAAAATGTGTTTTTCATGATAAGTTTGTTCGTTTTATAATGAAAATATGAATACAGAGTTGAGTCTGGTATAGATCCGAGTTAGTGACTATAAGGTCATTCAGTTCATGTTTCCGTCTACTTTGATTCATTTTTGAAAGTTTTATTTAAATGTACGTCAATAAAATATAGGATAAAATGTTGAATTTACGTTTTTTAGCTCACTTGCACGGAAGTCGACGTTAGCTGGTCATCACTTGGTGTCCGTCACCCATCCGTCCACCCGCCGTCCGGCTCTAACAATTTCACAAATTGTCTATAGGACATGGGAATTGAAAATTGTGATCGCCATTTTGAATCGACAAAAAATAATAGACACGGTCTTATATCTATCAATTAGAATTGATAAACTTATCTACCAAATCCATCCTGTCAAAATGAATCAGACCATGAATAACTTGTTATCTCGTCCACATTGAATTCTGTCCAAGATTTCCAAAGTTGCTTGGAATGTCTTCTTTTATATATTCTATAACTTCCAAAATAGGTGTGTCATAGTTTCTTCTGAGATTCATCCTTTTCATCAGTCATTTTATATGCACTAAACTAATGATATTCTTGTGCTTGCACGCAAGAACATTCTTTATTTCTCTTTGAGAAAACCGTTTTGAAAAATATTGTTTTAGTAAGTTTCCTTAGTCTGGGTTTCCATTGTTAACCGCAGAGCGTCTAATAATGGCACGTATCGTGTTGCATAAATATATATATATCTGTGAACTCCGAAGTATGAACTCTGAAATCAAAAGTCGGAACTTTGAACTCAGAAGTCAGAACTCTGAAATCAGAAATCGGAACTCCGAAATGAGAAGTCTGAAGTAAGAAGATACCTATCGCTTTCCATACAAAGACGCTTACTATTTAAGACATTATGTCTTCAGCTTAAAATGATGATCAATAATCAATAAAAAAAAATCATTCGGGTGACTCGGAAACGCTCGTTTTTAGGTAAAGATCACAACGGTTAACATTTGCATCAAAAGTGTACACGTCTTTTCGGGAATGGGGTCTTCTAGATCTTATATTCTAAATTTTAAACAATTTTATTACTCAATTGATACGCGGAACTCCGTCATATGAGGGCAAAAAAAAAGAGTATCCATTTGTACTTTTTTATGTTGTATGGGGGAAGCCTTTTTCAACTCAAAATGTATTTGAGATAAAGAACTGATCAACTTATATTTAAGCTGCATGTGTTGTGCTCGCATTTAGGCAATGCCTATCTCAAATCACTTTATATACAAACCTTCTGCATTACCTTATCAAAAAGAAATTTGAATATTTGGTTAAATGTTTTTTTTTATAAATCTAAGAGTATTAGTGACTGCATCTGTTCTAGAGATTCAAACTCATTTAGTGAATCATATGTTAGTAATGAGACTAAAAAAGGTTACATGACCTGAACTGATGCAGAGGCTTTTACTACAGTAAATTATTCATGAGATATTATTTACCTATGTTTTGGTAAACAAATTTGTCGCCAAACTATTGGCATTCCTATGGGGACTTATTGTGCACCACTTAAAGCTGACATTTTCCTATACTGGGGACTTATTGTGCACCACTTAAAGCTGACATTTTCCTATACTATTAAGAATCAGAATTTATGGCTCAATTACAAAAAGACCTCAACAAAAATAACCTTATCGAAACTTTTAATAATTAAATTCATTTGGATATTTGTGTACTAAAAAATACTTCATTTTCTAATTTTATATAAATTTTCCACTAGCACCATCTTACAGGGTTAACATTTCACAGTTAGTAAGATATGCTCGGATCTGCAGTGGAAATAGTCACAGCCAGACCCCCTTCCCAAACAAGGGACCGAAAACACCAAAAAGACAAGTAAGCTTTGTCAATGATTCCTGGCTTAGGACAGGCACATAAGTCAGATTTATGGCAAGCCATAACTACTTTGATAGATAAACCATGGAAGTATGATATTAGCGTTTCATAGTCCCACCTTAGCCTGTGTTGGATTAATCGACCAACCAACATCTGACAAGAAGATTAAAATAAGGTTTTACTTAATTGAGGTTTTCACATGTTTTTGGCAGAAAAAAAAGTGGATTGTTTCGCCAACACTAAGCAAGCTCAGTTAATCTAGAATTAAGTTACTTAAATTTAAGTGGGTATTGCTTGCTTTTAACGACAAACCTTAAAAAAAGAAAAAAAAACCTGCCCTCATAACTTCTTATTAGCTTAACTGAACGTAATGTAGGAAACTCGGATTAATTATTAATTATTAAGAGAAGTGAAACTTTGATTTTTCTTAAAATCTGCAAGAAAATTACAATTCAAAACTTAGTTAAACATAGATTTTGTCAACTAATGATAATTAAAAGATAATCTAATGTATGTTCAGAAAATCAAGGTTTTTCAGAAATAAAATTATTACGTTGCTTTGAGTATGTGTTTCTCATTGAATTGGAGATGACTTGTCAGACTTGAGGTGGACAACTTTCTGATAACGATAATGGCATATAAAAAAAATGTTTTGCTCAAGTTTTTATTTTTTTTTCTGTAAAAGAAAGTTTAACCCGTCACTAAATCGTGCACAACCTTTTTTAATCGCACCTCATACGTATCATTTATCGTCGCCTTCGTCCATATCTCGGTCCATGTCGTCCATATCTCGGTCCATACCTAGTTCCAAAGTGTCCAACGCGTCGTCCCCGACGTATACCATTACCACGCGCAGCATACAACCTTACGAACCTCCCTACTTCCGCTGAACAGTTTGGACAAGTGTGAATAACATCCTTTGAGCCATTCCATAAAAATGGGAAGATGCCACAGCAAATAAATCTAAAATAAATATTGGAGATTAAATGTGATTTTGCAAAACGCCCTTCGATAAAAATGACTAGTAGCTTAAAACTTTATTGAGTAAAGGTAATGAAATGAACATTGTACTGAATATTTTGGATACTAGTATAGTATGGAAGTCCCGACGTAACACTAACAAAAAATATTTAACTCGTGCGCACGAGTTTCAGTCTTGTGTGCACGAGTTTCAAACTTGAACGCAGTAGTAAGTAACTTGTGCACACGAACTATTAACTTATGCGCACGAGTTTCTAGAGAAAGGTTGGTGGAGAATGGTTGACAGAATGCATATGTCCGACACCAAGTTAAGTTTAATGATATGGGGCTGTATTTCTATTAATGGTGTTGGAACTTTGTATTTTGTCCGAGGTAATATAAATGTCGAAAAAATATATTGATAATGTTGACAATAACGAATGGCTTGTTGTTGCCCGTCACTTTCCCAAACGATGACTACTTCAACCAGGATGATTCCGTTCAGGAATTCCGTAGGGAAAATGGTTTAAAGAGCATTAACTCGTCAGCCCAGAGTCCACACATTAATATTTTTTGAAAAATGTTGGTGGCGTTTGAAACGAAGACTTCAAATGTGGACTGAAAACATCAACTCTGTTCAAGACATTGAGCGTGAAATCCTTGATACATGGATGCATTTATTTGTTTTGTACATTCAATCTTTGAGTAAAAGTATTCCAATGAGTATTTTAAGGGTTGTCAGGAATAAACGTAACATAAACAAGAGGCTCCCAGGAGCGTGAATCGCTCACCTGACTGTAATGCTTTTTCTAGCATTGAAATGGCTATAGCTTTAATGAAGGTTTATCTGACAACATCGGTAAACTGAATGCATAAAAGTGTAGAGCTCAATTAGTTAAAGATTTTAACAATCAGAAGATTTATATTTTTCAACAGTTTTGCCAGCTATAAGGCATGAAATAGTTTTTAAGACATAAAGGGACCATAACTTCTAAATAGTCAATAAAAATCTTCGATCATGTTGAATTTTTGTAAGGCTTAAATAATAAAGAAAAATCTGTCGAAGTCAAAAATGGCCAGATTTCGTTAAACAGGAAGTAGGTGAGCGACAGAACTGAAACTGGTTCCCACGTTATGGGACCCCACCCTGATGCTGCATACCAAATATCAAGTGGCTGTGATTAGTAGTTGCTGAGAAAACTGTTACGAAAAACTTTTCCCCGCCCGCCCGCCGCTCGCCACCCGCCCGACATTCACCTTTTATAAACCGGATTTTTCACTCCGTGAAATCCGGCCAAAAATTGTAGTTTTAATTTTTATTCAAGGCTTAACATTTGCAATTCAATGGGGAAAGGTTGTGAATATGGACAGTTTTGACACTCCAAGGGGAATTACTCCTTTAAATAAGGGTCCTACAATTTAATCATATAACAGATTTGTGTGCTTAAAAACATGGAATGTAGATGCTTCAAATATCTTTAATAGTTTTCGAGATTTTGAGCCTTAATAAGTACAAAATATTCGAGAAAATGGTAAAAAAAATGGCACTAACTCATATAAGATATTCTTCAAATTCTTCAAGTTTTCAGGGCAGGTACATTACTTGCTGTGCTGAATACTTTTGCTTCTCCACCATAATTTTGATATATATGTCATCGTTTTTTAGTTATTTGCAAAAAACTTTTAATTTACGACAGCAGTCATGTTTTTTAACAAATCTAAAACTCTACTACACATGGCAAGAAACAAATAGACTAAGTTTGATTGCATTTAAAGTTATGATATAAGGGGAGTTAACGATTTTAATACAATGAATAGAAGCTGTAAAAATGATCAATTCATTACTACATGTAGCGCCCATGCCAAGTTTGTTTGCAATAGGACTTATGGTGTCAGAGGAGTAAACGTTTGAAAAAAGAAACGGACGACGGACGGACGGACGACTGAGTACGCCAAGTGATGGCAATAGCTCACATGACCCTCAGGATGGGGGTTGGGTGAGTTAAAAAGTATTACTTTGGTAAGTGGTTTAATTAATTAGATAAAAAATCTTTGATAAATTTATATTTACTCATTGATGATTCTCAGCTAGCTGTCAGTAACAGCGAGTGTTCTATAGAGAGTTCCTTTACCGTCCTTTTGTTTGTACTTGTTTTTTGTCTTAGGTTCTCTCTAGTGGAATTCGACTTCGATCGATTTGATTTTTTATTGTGTGTTAAGTTTTTGTGCTTTGTCTTGGAATATTGATAGGGGGAAGGTTGCCCCAAAAAACTAGTTTAACCCCGCCACATATTACATGTGCCTGTCCTAAGCCAGGAATCTTTGACAAAGCTTTCGTTTGTACTTGTCTTTTTGATGTTTTCTGTTCCTTGTTTAAGAAGGGGGTCTATCTGCATGTGACTATTTCAGGGCTGGATTTGAATTATATGCATTTTATTTAGACCATGGGCCAATTGCAGAACTGTGAGCAGTGCCAAATGGCCTCGTTGAAGGCTGCTGGCGGTTGTCCATTGTGGTTTTTCTAAATTGCCGTTTAATTGTGGGCTGTGTCGCGTACACTTATTCGACATCTCATTATTTTCTATCATATTGCAAGATTCTTGTGGTGGCCATCTTGTTTGTTACGAATGACTAGTTTAAACAGAGCTTAAACTAGGATTTACTGAATTATCTATCATTAAGTAATTTAAAAGTGAAAATTGCATTATCTTAGCTTCTACAAGAAGGACTACCATTTTCTAATTTCAAAACTTAGTTAAACCTAGATTTTTTTTCAAATTAATGACAGTAACAAGATAAGTACTTATGTTTAAAAAGTCCAGGCTTTTCAATTAAACATTTGTCCACCTTTAAGTAGGTTTTTGGCAGAAAGTGGTTATGGCCTGTCAGACAGATCACACAGGACAATATTTTGATAAATGATACATTGTAACATTAAACACAAAGAAACGATAACAGTAAATCAAAAATTTTAATTTGGGATTTTATCACGGATTTACGCATCAGGATCGACTGATATTTGCCTGATGAAATCCCAAAACAAAATGCCATATACATGTATTCCTTATCTACCCACTTCGCTTCAAGTCTTTTCTTTTATTAAGTCATTCTTCCCATACATTTCCATTTATAATGCATTTCACGGATGATTTCCCTTTCCAAAACACCCAATGCGTATCGGCCTAAAAAAATGGACATCATATGGATATGAAAGGCATTACGTCAATGAATTCGAAAAGTCGACGGAACCCCGATTTATCGTTTTACATAATATGTATTGATAAAACCCCGAGAATGTATAAAATCTATTTCCTTTTTCCTTTCCTTGTGATCTGACCTCTTAAAATTGGATAACTAAACAAATCGAATTTGTAAAGATCGAATGCATTTTTTTATACAAATGAGGGATTTCAAAAGCCGATGATTGGAAATGAATTTACCGTATCAGAACAATAACAGGGGCTTGAATTTTTGTCATTGATATCGGATTTTAAAAAAAATCTGCCTCCTTCTCTACAATACTCACATGGAGGGGTGAGCCCCCATCTTCAGACTTCACCGGGGACTTCATCCACTCCCTTTAAAATCTATTTATTTGACCCTTTTTCACTTCTTGTATTTTTTTTATACAACTGACAAATGATTTTCCTTTTCATCCGTACCCTGCATGGTTGTAAAAATACTCGTACAATTATATTCTCTAACGTTTCATGAAAATTTTACGACTTAATTCGTGAAATTTACAAGAAGGAATAAAAAGAATAAAAAAGGGCACCTAATGTGCATAAAATGATACCCCGCTACGATATTCAACAATAGTTAAATATATTTGTATAATATACTGTATATACAATACATATATAAAGAGACGGAAAAGAAATGAGCTATCTTTCTTAGACCAGAAAATTTCATCATTTTCAAATTTGGAAAATTTACTAAGTGGCAAATCTTCAATAATCTTTTTGGGGGTCATCCTGAAAATTAAACTTGACCTGTATTTTATTGTAGTCAACAGCTGTGCATAAAAATATCATTCAAATCCTTTGACGCGTTTTCAAGTCATCATTTGGAAACCCTCGGAGCGGACGGACAGTCGGACGGACGGACAGACACCGAAAAAAACTGAGGGTATAAGTTAGTAAAACACACTTCTAGGTAAAACGTCAGAAACGTCCATAGTTTTGCAGCACATATGCTTCTTCCAATAACTATTCTAAAACTATATTTAACCTTATAAACACTTATCATACATCGTTGAAATCCTTACATTCCATAGATTATCTTCCAGTTAGTTGTTACTTGCGGAAATAAGATCTTTTCATTACAAACCGATAACTCCGAAAACAAATTATTCATGAAAAAACACTAAAATTTACACATTTTTACCATAATTCAAGCCTAGATTAGACTCAAACCTGCACTAAATCCTCTATAGTGCTATACATGCTCTGAAAGTACATAAACCTGGCTGTTTATTAAAAGTAAAAAACCTATACATCGACCGGCTTATTTTTTCAAGAAATGACGTCGCATTTTTTACCTTAAAAACAAGCATTAATAAAAACGTTCAAAAGATCGGTAAAACAAAAATGACACCATGCCGGAAAAGGGACGCTAAACTTCCGTTTTTTCGAATATTTTTATGTTTTGTCAAAAATGTTATCTCTGAAAGATTCCCTATCAGTTGAGCACACTTTCGTTACTTAATTATAAGGCATTCTTAATTTATAGCTACTTAAATTCGACCTTCGTATTTTACTTTAGAAATTCTAGGATCACTCTCCGAAACTAACTTGTAAACAAAACCGAACTGTGTCTTACTACCTTAATAGATAAACAATTTTTTATGTATGTAAGTGCTTTGTATATTTCAAAACTTGATTATATTTGGAACAAAATGATGTTTGGCAATTTCTTTTAGGTAATATATAAGCCAAGTTGTGGCCAGTCAAAGTTGGAACCCTATTTTCACTTTTGACCGTAGTTTTTTGCAATATTTTTGGCAAATATATCATATCATGGTGTCTTTGTGTTTCTTAGATGAAAATCAACATTTTTACACATTTTTGTTATTTATTGATAAAATAATTGACATTTACCTTTTAATGGATTATTTTTTAAAGTCCGGGGAGATTTTACCTATGAAATCAACACAGTTTGCAAAGTAAAGACCAAGTACGACATTTTTGAATATCGTGTTCCTAAGAGACAAAATCGTCACATTTTGCATCAAAATACGGAGTTCTGTCGAAAAAGTTCAGCAAATAAATAAGTATCCATACATTAATTTCATTTTAAAGAGATTTTGTCTATTTGGTCGTTTTCACCTTTATAAAAACAGAAATGATGTAGCTGAAAAGTTGGCAAAACGTTACGTAACGTTTTCGCTCGAAATTTTTAAAATATGCTGTTTTGGTTGCTATGGCCTTTTTTCCAAGACAACTAATATTTTCCAATTTGTTTTTTAACTAACCTGTTGTATATTTATTTAGCTTTAATTCCACCAATTAACATGGGTATTTAGTTCTCGTTCAATGCTAGTATGATTGTTGACAATAACGTTAATGGTAGTAAAACACACTTCTAGGTAAAACGTCAGAAACGTCCATAGTTTTGCAGCACATATGCTTCTTCCAATAACTATTCTAAAACTATATTTAACCTTATAAACACTTATCATACATCGTTGAAATCCTTACATTCCATAGATTATCTTCCAGTTAGTTGTTACTTGCGGAAATAAGATCTTTTCATTACAAACCGATAACTCCGAAAACAAATTATTCATGAAAAAACACTAAAATTTACACATTTTTACCATAATTCAAGCCTAGATTAGACTCAAACCTGCACTAAATCCTCTATAGAGCTATACATGCTCTGAAAGTACATAAACCTGGCTGTTTATTAAAAGTGAAAAACCTATACATCGACCGGCTTATTTTTTCAAGAAATGACGTCGCATTTTTTACCTTAAAAACAAGCATTAATAAAAACGTTCAAAAGATCGGTAAGACAAAAATGACACCATGCCGGAAAAGGGACGCTAAACTTCCGTTTTTTCGAATATTTTTATGTTTTGTCAAAAATGTTATCTCTGAAAGATTCCCTATCAGTTGAGCACACTTTCGTTACTTAATTATAAGGCATTCTTAATTTATAGCTACTTAAATTCGACCTTCGTATTTTACTTTAGAAATTCTAGGATCACTCTCCGAAACTAACTTGTAAACAAAACCGAACTGTGTCTTACTACCTTAATAGATAAACAATTTTTTATGTATGTAAGTGCTTTGTATATTTCAAAACTTGATTATATTTGGAACAAAATGATGTTTGGCAATTTCTTTTAGGTCATATATAAGCCAAGTTGTGGCCAGTCAAAGTCGGAACCCTATTTTCACTTTTGACCGTAGTTTTGCAATATTTTTGGCAAATATATCATATCATGGTGTCTTTGTGTTTCTTAGATGAAAATCAACATTTTTACACATTTTTGTTATTTATTGATAAAATAATTGACATTTACCTTTTAATGGATTATTTTTTAAAGTCCGGGGAGATTTTACCTATGAAATCAACACAGTTTGCAAAGTAAAGACCAAGTACGACATTTTTGAATATCGTGTTCCTAAGAGACAAAATCGTCACATTTTGCATCAAAATACGGAGTTCTGTCGAAAAAGTTCAGCAAATAAATACATTTTGTAAGTATCCATACATTAATTTTATTTTAAAGAGATTTTGTCTATTTGGTCGTTTTCACCTTTATAAAAACAGAAATGATGTAGCTGAAAAGTTGGCAAAACGTTACGTAACGTTTTCGCTCGAAATTTTTAAAATATGCTGTTTTGGTTGCTATGGCCTTTTTTCCAAGACAACTAATATTTTCCAATTTTTTTTTTAACTAACCTGTTGTATATTTATTTAGCTTTAATTCCACCAATTAACATGGTTATTTAGTTCGCGTTCAATGCTAGTATGATTGTTGACAATAACGTTAATGGTAGTAAAACACACTTCTAGGTAAAACGTCAGAAACGTCCATAGTTTTGCAGCACATATGCTTCTTCCAATAACTATTCTAAAACTATATTTAACCTTATAAACACTTATCATACATCGTTGAAATCCTTACATTCCATAGATTATCTTCCAGTTAGTTGTTACTTGCGGAAATAAGATCTTTTCATTACAAACCGATAACTCCGAAAACAAATTATTCATGAAAAAACACTAAAATTTACACATTTTTACCATAATTCAAGCCTAGATTAGACTCAAACCTGCACTAAATCCTCTATAGTGCTATACATGCTCTGAAAGTACATAAACCTGGCTGTTTATTAAAAGTAAAAAACCTATACATTGACCGGCTTATTTTTTCAAGAAATGACGTCGCATTTTTTACCTTAAAAACAAGCATTAATAAAAACGTTCAAAAGATCGGTAAAACAAAAATGACACCATGCCGGAAAAGGGACGCTAAACTTCCGTTTTTTCGAATATTTTTATGTTTTGTCAAAAATGTTATCTCTGAAAGATTCCCTATCAGTTGAGCACACTTTCGTTACTTAATTATAAGGATTATTAATTTATAGCTACTTAAATTCGACCTTCGTATTTTACTTTAGAAATTCTAGGATCACTCTCCGAAACTAACTTGTAAACAAAACCGAACTGTGTCTTACTACCTTAATAGATAAACAATTTTTTATGTATGTAAGTGCTTTGTATATTTCAAAACTTGATTATATTTGGAACAAAATGATGTTTGGCAGTTTCTTTTAGGTCATATATAAGCCAAGTTGTGGCCAGTCAAAGTTGGAACCCTATTTTCACTTTTGACCGTAGTTTTGCAATATTTTTGGCAAATATATCATATCATGGTGTCTTTGTGTTTCTTAGATGAAAATCAACATTTTTACACATTTTTGTAATTTATTGATAAAATAATTGACATTTACCTTTTAATGGATTATTTTTTAAAGTCCGGGGAGATTTTACCTATGAAATCAACACAGTTTGCAAAGTAAAGACCAAGTACGACATTTTTGAATATCGTGTTCCTAAGAGACAAAATCGTCACATTTTGCATCAAAATACGGAGTTCTGTCGAAAAAGTTCAGCAAATAAATAAGTATCCATACATTAATTTTATTTTAAAGAGATTTTGTCTATTTGGTCGTTTTCACCTTTATAAAAACAGAAATGATGTAGCTGAAAAGTTGGCAAAACGTTACGTAACGTTTTCGCTCGAAATTTTTAAAATATGCTGTTTTGGTTGCTATGGCCTTTTTTCCAAGACAACTAATATTTTCCAATTTTTTTTTAACTAACCTGTTGTATATTTATTTAGCTTTAATTCCACCAATTAACATGGGTATTTAGTTCGCGTTCAATGCTAGTATGATTGTTGACAATAACGTTAATGGTAGTAAAACACACTTCTAGGTAAAACGTCAGAAACGTCCATAGTTTTGCAGCACATATGCTTCTTCCAATAACTATTCTAAAACTATATTTAACCTTATAAACACTTATCATACATCGTTGAAATCCTTACATTCCATAGATTATCTTCCAGTTAGTTGTTACTTGCGGAAATAAGATCTTTTCATTACAAACCGATAACTCCGAAAACAAATTATTCATGAAAAAACACTAAAATTTACACATTTTTACCATAATTCAAGCCTAGATTAGACTCAAACCTGCACTAAATCCTCTATAGTGCTATACATGCTCTGAAAGTACATAAACCTGGCTGTTTATTAAAAGTAAAAAACCTATACATTGACCGGCTTATTTTTTCAAGAAATGACGTCGCATTTTTTACCTTAAAAACAAGCATTAATAAAAACGTTCAAAAGATCGGTAAAACAAAAATGACACCATGCCGGAAAAGGGACGCTAAACTTCCGTTTTTTCGAATATTTTTATGTTTTGTCAAAAATGTTATCTCTGAAAGATTCCCTATCAGTTGAGCACACTTTCGTTACTTAATTATAAGGCATTCTTAATTTATAGCTACTTAAATTCGACCTTCGTATTTTACTTTAGAAATTCTAGGATCACTCTCCGAAACTAACTTGTTAAAAAAAACCGAACTGTGTCTTACTACCTTAATAGATAAACAATTTTTTATGTATGTAAGTGCTTTGTATATGTCAAAACTTGATTATATTTGGAACAAAATGATGTTTGGCAATTTCTTTTAGGTCATATATAAGCCAAGTTGTGGCCAGTCAAAGTTGGAACCCTATTTTCACTTTTGACCGTAGTTTTGCAATATTTTTGGCAAATATATCATATCATGGTGTCTTTGTGTTTCTTAGATGAAAATCAACATTTTTACACATTTTTGTTATTTATTGATAAAATAATTGACATTTACCTTTTAATGGATTATTTTTTAAAGTCCGGGGAGATTTTACCTATGAAATCAACACAGTTTGCAAAGTAAAGACCAAGTACGACATTTTTGAATATCGTGTTCCTAAGAGACAAAATCGTCACATTTTGCATCAAAATACGGAGTTCTGTCGAAAAAGTTCAGCAAATAAATAAGTATCCATACATTAATTTTATTTTAAAGAGATTTTGTCTATTTGGTCGTTTTCACCTTTATAAAAACAGAAATGATGTAGCTGAAAAGTTGGCAAAACGTTACGTAACGTTTTCGCTCGAAATTTTTAAAATATGCTGTTTTGGTTGCTATGGCCTTTTTTCCAAGACAACTAATATTTTCCAATTTGTTTTTTAACTAACCTGTTGTATATTTATTTAGCTTTAATTCCACCAATTAACATGGGTATTTAGTTCGCGTTCAATGCTAGTATGATTGTTGACAATAACGTTAATGGTAGTAAAACACACTTCTAGGTAAAACGTCAGAAACGTCCATAGTTTTGCAGCACATATGCTTCTTCCAATAACTATTCTAAAACTATATTTAACCTTATAAACACTTATCATACATCGTTGAAATCCTTACATTCCATAGATTATCTTCCAGTTAGTTGTTACTTGCGGAAATAAGATCTTTTCATTACAAACCGATAACTCCGAAAACAAATTATTCATGAAAAAACACTAAAATTTACACATTTTTACCATAATTCAAGCCTAGATTAGACTCAAACCTGCACTAAATCCTCTATAGTGCTATACATGCTCTGAAAGTACATAAACCTGGCTGTTTATTAAAAGTAAAAAACCTATACATCGACCGGCTTATTTTTTCAAGAAATGACGTCGCATTTTTTACCTTAAAAACAAGCATTAATAAAAACGTTCAAAAGATCGGTAAAACAAAAATGACACCATGCCGGAAAAGGGACGCTAAACTTCCGTTTTTTCGAATATTTTTATGTTTTGTCAAAAATGTTATCTCTGAAAGATTCCCTATCAGTTGAGCACACTTTCGTTACTTAATTATAAGGCATTCTTAATTTATAGCTACTTAAATTCGACATTCGTATTTTACTTTAGAAATTCTAGGATCACTCTCCGAAACTAACTTGTAAACAAAACCGAACTGTGTCTTACTACCTTAATAGATAAACAATTTTTTATGTATGTAAGTGCTTTGTATATTTCAAAACTTGATTATATTTGGAACAAAATGATGTTTGGCAATTTCTTTTGGGTCATATATAAGCCAAGTTGTGGCCAGTCAAAGTTGGAACCCTATTTTCACTTTTGACCGTAGTTTTGCAATATTTTTGGCAAATATATCATATCATGGTGTCTTTGTGTTTCTTAGATGAAAATCAACATTTTTACACATTTTTGTTATTTATTGATAAAATAATTGACATTTACCTTTTAATGGATTATTTTTTAAAGTCCGGGGAGATTTTACCTATGAAATCAACACAGTTTGCAAAGTAAAGACCAAGTACGACATTTTTGAATATCGTGTTCCTAAGAGACAAAATCGTCACATTTTGCATCAAAATACGGAGTTCTGTCGAAAAAGTTCAGCAAATAAATAAGTATCCATACATTAATTTTATTTTAAAGAGATTTTGTCTATTTGGTCGTTTTCACCTTTATAAAAACAGAAATGATGTAGCTGAAAAGTTGGCAAAACGTTACGTAACGTTTTCGCTCGAAATTTTTAAAATATGCTGTTTTGGTTGCTATGGCCTTTTTTCCAAGACAACTAATATTTTCCAATTATTTTTTTTAACTAACCTGTTGTATATTTATTTAGCTTTAATTCCACCAATTAACATGGGTATTTAGTTCGCGTTCAATGCTAGTATGATTGTTGACAATAACGTTAATGGTAGTAAAACACACTTCTAGGTAAAACGTCAGAAACGTCCATAGTTTTGCAGCACATATGCTTCTTCCAATAACTATTCTAAAACTATATTTAACCTTATAAACACTTATCATACATCGTTGAAATCCTTACATTCCATAGATTATCTTCCAGTTAGTTGTTACTTGCGGAAATAAGATCTTTTCATTACAAACCGATAACTCCGAAAACAAATTATTCATGAAAAAACACTAAAATTTACACATTTTTACCATAATTCAAGCCTAGATTAGACTCAAACCTGCACTAAATCCTCTATAGTGCTAAAAATGCTCTGAAAGTACATAAACCTGGCTGTTTATTAAAAGTAAAAAACCTATACATCGACCGGCTTATTTTTTCAAGAAATGACGTCGCATTTTTTACCTTAAAAACAAGCATTAATAAAAACGTTCAAAAGATCGGTAAAACAAAAATGACACCATGCCGGAAAAGGGACGCTAAACTTCCGTTTTTTCGAATATTTTTATGTTTTGTCAAAAATGTTATCTCTGAAAGATTCCCTATCAGTTGAGCACACTTTCGTTACTTAATTATAAGGCATTCTTAATTTATAGCTACTTAAATTCGACATTCGTATTTTACTTTAGAAATTCTAGGATCACTCTCCGAAACTAACTTGTAAACAAAACCGAACTGTGTCTTACTACCTTAATAGATAAACAATTTTTTTATGTATGTAAGTGCTTTGTATATTTCAAAACTTGATTATATTTGGAACAAAATGATGTTTGGCAATTTCTTTTAGGTCATATATAAGCCAAGTTGTGGCCAGTCAAAGTTGGAACCCTATTTTCACTTTTGACCGTAGTTTTGCAATATTTTTGGCAAATATATCATATCATGGTGTCTTTGTGTTTCTTAGATGAAAATCAACATTTTTACACATTTTTGTTATTTATTGATAAAATAATTGACATTTACCTTTTAATGGATTATTTTTTAAAGTCCGGGGAGATTTTACCTATGAAATCAACACAGTTTGCAAAGTAAAGACCAAGTACGACATTTTTGAATATCGTGTTCCTAAGAGACAAAATCGTCACATTTTGCATCAAAATACGGAGTTCTGTCGAAAAAGTTCAGCAAATAAATAAGTATCCATACATTAATTTTATTTTAAAGAGATTTTGTCTATTTGGTCGTTTTCACCTTTATAAAAACAGAAATGATGTAGCTGAAAAGTTGGCAAAACGTTACGTAACGTTTTCGCTCGAAATTTTTAAAATATGCTGTTTTGGTTGCTATGGCCTTTTTTCCAAGACAACTAATATTTTCCAATTATTTTTTTTAACTAACCTGTTGTATATTTATTTAGCTTTAATTCCACCAATTAACATGGGTATTTAGTTCGCGTTCAATGCTAGTATGATTGTTGACAATAACGTTAATGGTAGTAAAACACACTTCTAGGTAAAACGTCAGAAACGTCCATAGTTTTGCAGCACATATGCTTCTTCCAATAACTATTCTAAAACTATATTTAACCTTATAAACACTTATCATACATCGTTGAAATCCTTACATTCCATAGATTATCTTCCAGTTAGTTGTTACTTGCGGAAATAAGATCTTTTCATTACAAACCGATAACTCCGAAAACAAATTATTCATGAAAAAACACTAAAATTTACACATTTTTACCATAATTCAAGCCTAGATTAGACTCAAACCTGCACTAAATCCTCTATAGTGCTATACATGCTCTGAAAGTACATAAACCTGGCTGTTTATTAAAAGTAAAAAACCTATACATCGACCGGCTTATTTTTTCAAGAAATGACGTCGCATTTTTTACCTTAAAAACAAGCATTAATAAAAACGTTCAAAAGATCGGTAAAACAAAAATGACACCATGCCGGAAAAAGGACGCTAAACTTCCGTTTTTTCGAATATTTTTATGTTTTGTCAAAAATGTTATCTCTGAAAGATTCCCTATCAGTTGAGCACACTTTCGTTACTTAATTATAAGGCATTCTTAATTTATAGCTACTTAAATTCGACCTTCGTATTTTACTTTAGAAATTCTAGGATCACTCTCCGAAACTAACTTGTAAACAAAACCGAACTGTGTCTTACTACCTTAATAGATAAACAATTTTTTATGTATGTAAGTGCTTTGTATATTTCAAAACTTGATTATATTTGGAACAAAATGATGTTTGGCAATTTCTTTTAGGTCATATATAAGCCAAGTTGTGGCCAGTCAAAGTTGGAACCCTATTTTCACTTTTGACCGTAGTTTTGCAATATTTTTGGCAAATATATCATATTATGGTGTCTTTGTGTTTCTTAGATGAAAATCAACATTTTTACACATTTTTGTTATTTATTGATAGAATAATTGACATTTACCTTTTAATGGATTATTTTTTAAAGTCCGGGGAGATTTTACCTATGAAATCAACACAGTTTGCAAAGTAAAGACCAAGTACGACATTTTTGAATATCGTGTTCCTAAGAGACAAAATCGTCACATTTTGCATCAAAATACGGAGTTCTGTCGAAAAAGTTCAGCAAATAAATAAGTATCCATACATTAATTTTATTTTAAAGAGATTTTGTCTATTTGGTCGTTTTCACCTTTATAAAAACAGAAATGATGTAGCTGAAAAGTTGGCAAAACGTTACGTAACGTTTTCGCTCGAAATTTTTAAAATATGCTGTTTTGGTTGCTATGGCCTTTTTTCCAAGACAACTAATATTTTCCAATTTTTTTTTTAACTAACCTGTTGTATATTTATTTAGCTTTAATTCCACCAATTAACATGGGTATTTAGTTCGCGTTCAATGCTAGTATGATTGTTGACAATAACGTTAATGGTAGTAAAACACACTTCTAGGTAAAACGTCAGAAACGTCCATAGTTTTGCAGCACATATGCTTCTTCCAATAACTATTCTAAAACTATATTTAACCTTATAAACACTTATCATACATCGTTGAAATCCTTACATTCCATAGATTATCTTCCAGTTAGTTGTTACTTGCGGAAATAAGATCTTTTCATTACAAACCGATAACTCCGAAAACAAATTATTCATGAAAAAACACTAAAATTTACACATTTTTACCATAATTCAAGCCTAGATTAGACTCAAACCTGCACTAAATCCTCTATAGTGCTATACATGCTCTGAAAGTACATAAACCTGGCTGTTTATTAAAAGTAAAAAACCTATACATCGACCGGCTTATTTTTTCAAGAAATGACGTCGCATTTTTTACCTTAAAAACAAACATTAATAAAAACGTTCAAAAGATCGGTAAAACAAAAATGACACCATGCCGGAAAAGGGACGCTAAACTTCCGTTTTTTCGAATATTTTTATGTTTTGTCAAAAATGTTATCTCTGAAAGATTCCCTATCAGTTGAGCACACTTTCGTTACTTAATTATAAGGCATTCTTAATTTATAGCTACTTAAATTCGACCTTCGTATTTTACTTTAGAAATTCTAGGATCACTCTCCGAAACTAACTTGTAAACAAAACCGAACTGTGTCTTACTACCTAACCTAATACCTCGCCAAATTGGTGTGACGGGGTATAAAAAACTCTATTTTTAAAGGAGTGGGTTAAGTC
>CAXARO010000941.1:0-34591 GCA_963971305.1 Arcuatula senhousia
CGGTTTAAAAGTTATTTGCCACCATACCTGTTCAACTATAGCTAATATACGTCTACGGATCTGCCTTATGTACCAAATATCCGATTCTCAACGTTCCTGTGCGCTTTCAATCAACAATTGTGTAGGAGGATTTCGTAGACTTTTAACTGCCCTACAAAACCCACCCAGTTTTTATCTCGAACGGTCTTCCGGTTTAAAAGTTATTTGGGACCATACCAGCCCAACTATAGCTAATATATGTCTACGGATCTGCCTTATGTACCTAATTTCGGATTCTCAACTTTCCTGTGCGCTTTCAATCAAAGATTGTGTAGATGGATTTTGTAGAATTATAAGTGCCCTACGACACCCATCCAGTTTCATCTCAACTGGTCTTCCAGTTTAAAAGTTATTTGCCACCATACCTGTTCAACTATAGCTAATATACGTCTACGGATCTGCCTTATGTACCTAATATCGGATTCTCAACTTTCCTGTGCGCTTTCAATCAACGATTGACTTAGTGGAGATTATAGAATTATAAGTGCCCTACGAAACCCACCGAGTTTTATCTCGACCGGTCTTCCGGTTTAAAAGTTATTCATGACCATACCTGCCCCACTATAGCTAATATACGTCTACGGATCTGCCTTATGTACCAAATATCCGATTCTCAACTTTCCTGTGCGCTTTCAATCAACAATTGTGTAGGAGGATTTTGTAGACTTATAACTGCCCTACAAAACCCACCCAGTTTTATCTCGAACAGTCTTTTGGTTTAAAAGTTATTTGCGACCATACCAGCCCAACTATAGCTAATATACGTCTACGGATCTGCCTTATGTACCTAGTTTGGGATTCTCAACCTTCCTGTGCGCTTTCAATCAACAATTGTGTAGGTGGATTTTGTAGATTTATAAGTGCCCTACAAAAGCAACCCAGTTTTATCTCGAACGGTCTCCCGGTTTAAAAGTTAATTATTTAATTGTAACCATATCTGCCCCCTATAGCTAATATACGTCTACAGATCTGCCTTATGTACCTGATATCTGATTCTCAACTTTCCTGTGCGCTTTCAATCAAAGATTGTGTATATGAATTTTGTAGAATTATAAGTGCCCTACCAAACCCATCCAGTTTCATCTCAACCAGACTTCCGGTTTAAAAGTTATTTGCGACTATACCTGTCCCACTATAGCTAATATACGTCTACGGATCTGCCTTATGTACCTAATATCGGATTCTCAACTTTCCTGTGCGCTTTCAATCAACAATTGACTAGATGGAGTTTATAGAACTATAAGTGCCCTACAAAACTCACTGAGTTTTATCTCGACCGGTCTTCCGGTTTAAAAGTTATTCGTGACTATACCTGCCCCACTATAGCTAATATATGTCTACGGATCTGCCTTATGTACCAAATATCCGATCCTCATCTTTCCTGTGCCCTTTCAATCAAAGATTGTGTAGATGGATTTTGTACAATTATAAGTGCCCTACGAAACCCATCCAGTTTCATCTCGACTGGTCTTCCAGTTTAAAAGTTATTTGCCACCATACCTGTTCAACTATAGCTAATATACGTCTACGGATCTGCCTTATGTACCTAATATCGGATTCTCAACTTTCCTGTGCGCTTTCAATCAACGATTGACTAGGTGGAGTTTATAGAATTATAAGTGCCCTACAAAACCATTTGAGTTTTATCTCGACCGGTCTTCCGGTTTAAAAGTTATTTGCGACTTTACCTGTCCAACTATAGCTAAAATACGTCTACGGATCTGCCTTATGTACCTAATATCGGATTATCAACTTTCCTGTGCGCTTTCAATCAACAATTCACTAGGTGGAGTTTATAGAATTATAATTGCCCTACAAAACCCACCGAGTTTTATCTCGACCGGTCTTCCGGTTTAAAAGTTATTTGCGACTATACCTGTCCAACATTAGCTAAAATACGTCTACGGATCGGCCTTATGTACCTAATATCGGATTCTCAACTTTCCTGTGCGCTTTGAATCAACAATTGACTAGGTGGAGTTTATAGAGTTATAAGTGCCCTACGAAACCCACCGAGTTTTATCTCGACCGGTCTTCCGGTTTAAAAGTTATTCATGACCATACCTGCCCCACTATAGCTAATATACGTCTACGGATCTGCCTTATGTACCAAATATCCGATTCTCAACTTTCCTGTGCGCTTTCAATCAACAATTGTGTAGGAGGATTTTGTAGACTTATAACTGCTCTACAAAACCCACCCAGTTTTATATCGAACAGTCTTCTGGTTTAAAAGTTATTTGCGACCATACCAGCCCAACTATAGCTAATATACGTCTACGGATCTGCCTTATGTACCTAGTTTGGGATTCTCAACCTTCCTGTGCGCTTTCAATCAACAATTGTGTAGGTGGATTTTGTAGATTTATAAGTGCCCTACAAAAGCAACCCAGTTTTATCTCGAACGGTCTCCCGGTTTAAAAGTTAATTATTTAATTGTAACCATATCTGCCCCCCTATAGCTAATATACGTCTACAGATCTGCCTTATGTACCTGATATCTGATTCTCAACTTTCCTGTGCGCTTTCAATCAATGATTGTGTAGATGAATTTTGTAGAATTATAAGTGCCCTACCAAACCCATCCAGTTTCATCTCAACCAGACTTCCGGTTTAAAAGTTATTTGCGACTATACCTGTCCCACTATAGCTAATATACGTCTACGGATCTGCCTTATGTACCTAATATCGGATTCTCAACTTTCCTGTGCGCTTTCAATCAACAATTGACTAGATGGAGTTTATAGAACTATAAGTGCCCTACAAAACTCACTGAGTTTTATCTCGACCGGTCTTCTGGTTTAAAAGTTATTCGTGACTATACCTGCCCCACTATAGCTAATATACGTCTACGGATCTGCCTTATGTACCAAATATCCGATCCTCATCTTTCCTGTGCCCTTTCAATCAAAGATTGTGTAGATGGATTTTGTACAATTATAAGTGCCCTACGAAACCCATCCAGTTTCATCTCGACTGGTCTTCCAGTTTAAAAGTTATTTGCCACCATACCTGTTCAACTATAGCTAATATACGTCTACGGATCTGCCTTATGTACCTAATATCGGATTCTCAACTTTCCTGTGCGCTTTCAATCAACGATTGACTAGGTGGAGTTTATAGAATTATAAGTGCCCTACAAAACCATTTGAGTTTTATCTCGACCGGTCTTCCGGTTTAAAAGTTATTTGCGACTATACCTGTCCAACTATAGCTAAAATACGTCTACGGATCTGCCTTATGTACCTAATATCGGATTATCAACTTTCCTGTGCGCTTTCAATCAACAATTCACTAGGTGGAGTTTATAGAGTTATTAGTGCCCTACAAAACCCACCGAGTTTTATCTCGACCGGTCTTCCGGTTTAAAAGTTATTTGTGACCATACCTGCCCCACTATAGCTAATATACGTCTACGGTTTGCCTTATGTAACAAATATCCGATTCTCAACTTCCCTGTGCGCTTTCAATCAACAATTGTGTAAGTGGATTTTGTAGATTGATAAGTGCCCTACGAAACCCACCCAGTTTTATCTCGACCGGTCTTCCGGTTTAAAAGTTATTTGCCACCATACCTGTTCAACTATAGCTAATATACGTCTACGGATCTGCCTTATGTACCTAATATCGGATTGTCAACTTTCCTGTGCGCTTTCAATCAACGATTGACTTAGTGGAGTTTATAGAATTATAAGTGCCCTACAAAACCATCCGAGTTTTATCTCGACCGGTCTTCCGGTTTAAAAGTTATTTGCGACTATACCTGTCCAACTATAGCAAAAATACGTCTACGGATCTGCCTTATGTACCTAATATCTGATTCTCAACTTTCCTGTGCGCTTTCAATCAAAGATTGTGTAGATGAATTTTGTAGAATTATAAGTGCCCTACTAAACCCATCTAGTTTCATCTCAACCGGTCTTCCGGTTTAAAAGTTATTTGCGACCATATCTGTCCCACTATAGCTAATATACGTCTACGGATCTGCCTTATGTACCTAATATCGGATTCTCAACTTTCCTGTGCGCTTTCAATCAACAATTGACTAGTTGGAGTTTATAGAGTTATAAGAGCCCTACAAAACCCACTGAGTTTTATCTCGACCGGTCTTCCGGTTTAAAAGTTATTCGTGACCATACCTGCCCCACTATAACTAATATACGTCTACGGATCTGCCTTATGTACCAAATATCCGATTCTCAACTTTCCTGTGCGCTTTCAATCAAGGATTGTGTAGATTGATTTTGTAGAATTATAAGTGCCCTACGAAACCCATCCAGTTTCATCTCGACCGGTCTTCCAGTTTAAAAGTTATTTGCGACCATACCTGTCCCACTAGAGCTAATATACGTCTACGGATCTGCCTTATATACCTAATTTCGGATTCTTAACTTTCCTGTCTTTCCTGTGCGCTTTCAATCAACGATTGTCTAGGTGGATTTTGTAGATTTATAAGTGCCGTACTATACCAACCCAGTTTTATCTCGACCGGTCTTTCGGTTTAAAAGCTATATGGGACCATACCAGCCCCACTATAGCTAATATACGTCTACGGATCTGCCTTATGTACCTAATATCTGATTCTCAACTTTCCTGTGCGTTTTCAATCAAAGATTGTGAATATGAATTTTGTAGAATTATAAGTGCCCTACAAAACCCATCCAGTTTCATCTCGACCGGTCTTCCAGTTTAAAAGTTATTTGCGACCATACCTGTCCAACTATAGCTAATATAGTCTACGGATCTGCCTTGTGTACCTAATATCGGTTACTCAACTTTCCTGTGCGCTTTCAATCAACAATTGACTAAGTGGTTTTTATAGAGTTATAAGTGCTCTACAAAACCCACCCAGTTTTATCTCGACCGGTCTTCTGGTTTAAAAGTTATTTGGGACCATACCAGCCCCACTATAGCTATTATACGTCTACGGATCTGCCTTATGTACCTAATTTTGGATTTTCAACTTTCCTCTGCGCTTTCAATCAACAACTGTGTAGGTGGATTTTGTATATTTATAAGTGCCCTACAAAACCCACCCAGTTTTATCTCGACCGGTCTTCTGGTTTAAAAGTTATTTGGGACCATACCAGCCCCAATATAGCTAATATACGTCTACAGATCTGCCTTATGTACCTAATATCCGGTTCTCAACTTTCCTGTGCGCTTTCAATCAAAGATTGTGTAGATGGGTTTTGTAGAATTATAAGTGCCCTACAAAACCCACCCAGTTTTATCTCGACCGGTCTTTCAGTTCAAAAGTTATTTGCCACCATACGTGTTCAACTATAGCTAATATACGTCTTCGGATCTGCCTTATGTACCTAAGATTGGATTCTCAACTTTCCTGTGCGCTTTCAATCAACGATTGACTTAGTGGAGTTTATAGAATTATAAGTGCCCTACAAAACCCACCGAGTTTTATCTCGACCGGTCTTCCGGTTTAAAAGTTATTTGCGACTATACCTGTCCAACTATAGCTAAAATACGTCTACGGATCTGCCTTATGTACCTAATATCGGATTCTCAACTTTCCTGTGCGCTTTCAATCAACAATTGACTAGGTGGAGTTTATAGAGTTATAAGTGCCCTACAAAACCCACCGAGTTTTATCTCGACCGGTCTTCCGGTTTAAAAGTTATTCGTGACCATACCTGCCCCACTATAGCTAATATACGTCTACGGATCTGCCTTATGTACCTAATATCTGATTCTCAACTTTCCTGTGCGTTTTCAATCAAAGATTGTGAATATGAATTTTGTAGAATTATAAGTGCCCTACCAAACCAATCTAGTTTCATCTCAACCGGTCTTCCGGTATAAAAGTTATTTCCGACCATACCTGTCCCACTATAGCTAATATACGTCTACGGATCTGCCTTATGTACCTAATATCTGATTCTCAACTTTCCTGTGCGTTTTCAATCAAAGATTGTGAATATGAATTTTGTAGAATTATAAGTGCCCTACAAAACCCATCCAGTTTCATCTCGACCGGTCTTCCAGTTTAAAAGTTATTTGCGACCATACCTGTCCAACTATAGCTAATATAGTCTACGGATCTGCCTTGTGTACCTAATATCGGTTACTCAACTTTCCTGTGCGCTTTCAATCAACAATTGACTAAGTCGTTTTTATAGAGTTATAAGTGCCCTACAAAACCCACCCAGTTTTATCTCGACCGGTCTTCTGGTTCAAAAGTTATTTGGGACCATACCAGCCCCACTATAGCTAATATACGTCTACAGATCTGCCTTATGTACCTAATATCCGGTTCTCAACTTTCCTGTGCGCTTTCAATCAAAGATTGTGTAGATGGGTTTTGTAGAATTATAAGTGCCCTACAAAACCCACCCAGTTTTATCTCGACCGGTCTTTCAGTTCAAAAGTTATTTGCCACCATACGTGTTCAACTATAGCTAATATACGTCTACGGATCTGCCTTATGTACCTAAGATTGGATTCTCAACTTTCCTCTGCGCTTTCAATCAACGATTGACTTAGTGGAGTTTATAGAATTATAAGTGCCCTACAAAACCCACCGAGTTTTATCTCGACCGGTCTTCCGGTTTAAAAGTTATTTGCGACTATACCTGTCCAACTATAGCTAAAATACGTCTACGGATCTGCCTTATGTACCTAATATCGGATTTTCAACTTTCCTGTGCGCTTTCAATCAACAATTGACTAGGTGGAGTTTTTATAGTTATAAGTGCCCTACAAAACCCACCGAGTTTTATCTCGACCGGTCTTCCGGTTTAAAAGTTATTCGTGACCATACCTGCCCCACTATAGCTAATATACGTCTACGGATCTGCCTTATGTACCTAATATCTGATTCTCAACTTTCCTGTGCGTTTTCAATCAAAGATTGTGAATATGAATTTTGTAGAATTATAAGTGCCCTACCAAACCAATTTAGTTTCATCTCAACCGGTCTTCCGGTATAAAAGTTATTTCCGACCATACCTGTCCCACTATAGCTAATATACGTCTACGGATCTGCCTTATGTACCTAATATCTGATTCTCAACTTTCCTGTGCGTTTTCAATCAAAGATTGTGAATACGAATTTTGTAGAATTATAAGTGCCCTACAAAACCCATCCAGTTTCATCTCGACCGGTCTTCCGGTTTAAAAGTTATTCGTGACCATACCTGCCCCACTATAGCTAATATACGTCTACGGATCTGCCTTATGTACCAAATATCCGATTCTCAACGTTCCTGTGCGCTTTCAATCAACAATTGTGTAGGAGGATTTCGTAGACTTTTAACTGCCCTACAAAACCCACCCAGTTTTTATCTCGAACGGTCTTCCGGTTTAAAAGTTATTTGGGACCATACCAGCCCAACTATAGCTAATATATGTCTACGGACCTGCCTTATGTACCTAATTTCGGATTCTCAACTTTCCTGTGCGCTTTCAATCAAAGATTGTGTAGATGGATTTTGTAGAATTATAAGTGCCCTACGACACCCATCCAGTTTCATCTCAACCGGTCTTCCAGTTTAAAAGTTATTTGCCACCATACCTGTTCAACTATAGCTAATATACGTCTACGGATCTGCCTTATGTACCTAATATCGGATTCTCAACTTTCCTGTGCGCTTTCAATCAAAGATTGTGTAGATGAATTTTGTAGAATTATAAGTGCCCTACCAAACCCATCCAGTTTCATCTCAACCAGACTTCCGGTTTAAAAGTTATTTGCGACTATACCTGTCCCACTATAGCTAATATACGTCTACGGATCTGCCTTATGTACCTAATATCGGATTCTCAACTTTCCTGTGCGCTTTCAATCAACAATTGACTAGATGGAGTTTATAGAACTATAAGTGCCCTACAAAACTCACTGAGTTTTATCTCGACCGGTCTTCCGTTTTAAAAGTTATTCGTGACTATACCTGCCCCACTATAGCTAATATACGTCTACGGATCTGCCTTATGTACCAAATATCCGATCCTCATCTTTCCTGTGCCCTTTCAATCAAAGATTGTGTAGATGGAATTTGTACAATTATAAGTGCCCTACGAAACCCATCCAGTTTCATCTCGACTGGTCTTCCAGTTTAAAAGTTATTTGCCACCATACCTGTTCAACTATAGCTAATATACGTCTACGGATCTGCCTTATGTACCTAATATCGGATTCTCAACTTTCCTGTGCGCTTTCAATCAACGATTGACTAGGTGGAGTTTATAGAATTATAATTGCCCTACAAAACCCACCGAGTTTTATCTCGACCGGTCTTCCGGTTTAAAAGTTATTTGCGACTATACCTGTCCAACTATAGCTAAAATACGTCTACGGATCTGCCTTATGTACCTAATATCGGATTCTCAACTTTCCTGTGCGCTTTCAATCAACAATTGACTAGGTGGAGTTTATAGAGTTATAAGTGCCCTACAAAACCCACCGAGTTTTATCTCGACCGGTCTTCCGGTTTAAAAGTTATTCGTGACCATACCTGCCCCACTATAGCTAATATACGTCTACGGATCTGCCTTATGTACCAAATATCCGATTCTCAACGTTCCTGTGCGCTTTCAATCAACAATTGTGTAGGAGGATTTCGTAGACTTTTAACTGCCCTACAAAACCCACCCAGTTTTTATCTCGAACGGTCTTCCGGTTTAAAAGTTATTTGGGACCATACCAGCCCAACTATAGCTAATATATGTCTACGGATCTGCCTTATGTACCTAATTTCGGATTCTCAACTTTCCTGTGCGCTTTCAATCAAATATTGTGTAGATGGATTTTGTAGAATTATAAGTGCCCTACGACACCCATCCAGTTTCATCTCAACCGGTCTTCCAGTTTAAAAGTTATTTGCCACCATACCTGTTCAACTATAGCTAATATACGTCTACGGATCTGCCTTATGTACCTAATATCGGATTCTCAACTTTCCTGTGCGCTTTCAATCAAAGATTGTGTAGATGAATTTTGTAGAATTATAAGTGCCCTACCAAACCCATCCAGTTTCATCTCAACCAGACTTCCGGTTTAAAAGTTATTTGCGACTATACCTGTCCCACTATAGCTAATTTACGTCTACGGATCTGCCTTATGTACCTAATATCGGATTCTCAACTTTCCTGTGCGCTTTCAATCAACAATTGACTAGATGGAGTTCATAGAACTATAAGTGCCCTACAAAACTCACTGAGTTTTATCTCGACCGGTCTTCCGTTTTAAAAGTTATTCGTGACTATACCTGCCCCACTATAGCTAATATACGTCTACGGATCTGCCTTATGTACCAAATATCCGATCCTCATCTTTCCTGTGCCCTTTCAATCAAAGATTGTGTAGATGGAATTTGTACAATTATAAGTGCCCTACGAAACCCATCCAGTTTCATCTCGACTGGTCTTCCAGTTTAAAAGTTATTTGCCACCATACCTGTTCAACTATAGCTAATATACGTCTACGGATCTGCCTTATGTTCCTAATATCGGATTCTCAACTTTCCTGTGCGCTTTCAATCAACGATTGACTAGGTGGATTTTATAGAATTATAAGTGCCCTACAAAACCATTTGAGTTTTATCTCTACCGGTCTTCCGGTTTAAAAGTTATTTGCGACTATACCTGTCACACTATAGCTAAAATACGTCTACGGATCTGCCTTATGTACCTAATATCGGATTATCAACTTTCCTGTGCGCTTTCAATCAACAATTCACTAGGTGGAGTTTATAGAGTTATTAGTGCCCTACAAAACCCACCGAGTTTTATCTCGACCGGTCTTCCGGTTTAAAAGTTATTTGTGACCATATGCCCCACTATAGCTAATATACGTCTACGGATCTGCCTTATGTAACAAATATCCGATTCTCAACTTCCCTGTGCGCTTTCAATCAACAATTGTGTAAGTGGATTTTGTAGATTTATAAGTGCCCTACGAAACCCACCCAGTTTTATCTCGACCGGTCTTCCGGTTTAAAAGTTATTTGCAACCATACCTTTTCAACTATAGCTAATATACGTCTACGGATCTGCCTTATGTACCTAATATCGGATTGTCAACTTTCCTGTGCGCTTTCAATCAACGATTGACTTAGTGGAGTTTATAGAATTATAAGTGCCCTACAAAACCATCCGAGTTTTATCTCGACCGGTCTTCCGATTTAAAAGTTATTTGCGACTATACCTGTCCAACTATAGCAAAAATACGTCTACGGATCTGCCTTATGTACCTAATATCGGATTATCAACTTTCCTGTGCGCTTTCAATCAACAATTGACTAGATGGAGTTTATAGAACTATAAGTGCCCTACAAAACTCACTGAGTTTTATCTCGACCGGTCTTCCGTTTTAAAAGTTATTCGTGACTATACCTGCCCCACTATAGCTAATATACGTCTACGGATCTGCCTTATGTACCAAATATCCGATCCTCATCTTTCCTGTGCCCTTTCAATCAAAGATTGTGTAGATGGAATTTGTACAATTATAAGTGCCCTACGAAACCCATCCAGTTTCATCTCGACTGGTCTTCCAGTTTAAAAGTTATTTGTCACCATACCTGTTCAACTATAGCTAATATACGTCTACGGATCTGCCTTATGTACCTAATATCGGATTCTCAACTTTCCTGTGCGCTTTCAATCAACGATTGACTAGGTGGATTTTATAGAATTAAAAGTGCCCTACAAAACCATTTGAGTTTTATCTCGACCGGTCTTCCGGTTTAAAAGTTATTTGCGACTATACCTGTCCAACTATTGCTAAAATACGTCTACGGATCTGCCTTATGTACCTAATATCGGATTATCAACTTTCCTGTGCGCTTTCAATCAACAATTCACTAGGTGGAGTTTATAGAGTTATTAGTGCCCTACAAAACCCACCGAGTTTTATCTCGACCGGTCTTCCGGTTTAAAAGTTATTTGTGACCATACCTGCCCCACTATAGCTAATATACGTCTACGGATCTGCCTTATGTAACAAATATCCGATTCTCAACTTCCCTGTGCGCTTTCAATCAACAATTGTGTAAGTGGATTTTGTAGATTTATAAGTGCCCTACGAAACCCACCCAGTTTTATCTCGACCGGTCTTCCGGTTTAAAAGTTATTTGCAACCATACCTTTTCAACTATAGCTAATATACGTCTACGGATCTGCCTTATGTACCTAATATCGGATTGTCAACTTTCCTGTGCGCTTTCAATCAACGATTGACTTAGTGGAGTTTATAGAATTATAAGTGCCCTACAAAACCATCCGAGTTTTATCTCGACCGGTCTGCCGGTTTAAAAGTTATTTGCGACTATACCTGTCCAACTATAGCAAAAATACGTCTACGGATCTGCCTTATGTACCTAATATCGGATTATCAACTTTCCTGTGCGCTTTCAATCAACAATTGACTAGATGGAGTTTATAGAACTATAAGTGCCCTACAAAACTCACTGAGTTTTATCTCGACCGGTCTTCCGTTTTAAAAGTTATTCGTGACTATACCTGCCCCACTATAGCTAATATACGTCTACGGATCTGCCTTATGTACCAAATATCCGATCCTCATCTTTCCTGTGCCCTTTCAATCAAAGATTGTGTAGATGGAATTTGTACAATTATAAGTGCCCTACGAAACCCATCCAGTTTCATCTCGACTGGTCTTCCAGTTTAAAAGTTATTTGCCACCATACCTGTTCAACTATAGCTAATATACGTCTACGGATCTGCCTTATGTACCTAATATCGGATTCTCAACTTTCCTGTGCGCTTTCAATCAACGATTGACTAGGTGGAGTTTATAGAATTATAAGTGCCCTACAAAACCATTTGAGTTTTATCTCGACCGGTCTTCCGGTTTAAAAGTTATTTGCGACTATACCTGTCCAACTATAGCCAAAATACGTCTACGGATCTGCCTTATGTACCTAATATCGGATTATCAACTTTCCTGTGCGCTTTCAATCAACAATTCACTAGGTGGAGTTTATAGAGTTATTAGTGCCCTACAAAACCCACCGAGTTTTATCTCGACCGGTCTTCCGGTTTAAAAGTTATTTGTGACCATACCTGCCCCACTATAGCTAATATACGTCTACGGATCTGCCTTATGTAACAAATATCCGATTCTCAACTTCCCTGTGCGCTTTCAATCAACAATTGTGTAAGTGGATTTTGTAGATTTATAAGTGCCCTACGAAACCCACCCAGTTTTATCTCTACCGGTCTTCCGGTTTAAAAGTTATTTGCCACCATACCTGTTCAACTATAGCTAATATACGTCTACGGATCTGCCTTATGTACCTAATATCGGATTGTCAACTTTCCTGTGCGCTTTCAATCAACGATTGACTTAGTGGAGTTTATAGAATTATAAGTGCCCTACAAAACCATCCGAGTTTTATCTCGACCGGTCTTCCGGTTTAAAAGTTATTTGCGACTATACCTGTCCAACTATAGCAAAAATACGTCTACGGATCTGCCTTATGTACCTAATATCGGATTATCAACTTTCCTGTGCGCTTTCAATCAACAATTGACTAGGTGGAGTTTATAGAGTTATTAGTGCCCTACAAAACCCACCGAGTTTTATCTCGACCGGTCTTCCGGTTAAAAAATTATTCGTGACCATACCTGCCCAACTATAGCTAATATACGTCTACGGATCTGCCTTATGTACCAAATATCCGATTCTCAACTTTCCTGTGCGCTTTCAATCAAGGATTGTGTAGATTGATTTTGTAGAATTATAAGTGCCCTACGAAACCGATCCAGTTTCATCTCGACTGGTCTTCCAGTTTAAAAGTTATTTGCGACCATACCTGTCCCACTATAGCTAATATACGTCTACGGATCTGCCTTATGAACCTTATTTCGGATTCTCAACTTTCCTGTGCGCTATCAATCAACAATTGTGTAGGTGGATTTTGTAGATTCATAAGTGCCCTTCAAAACTAACCCAGTTTTATCTCGACCGGTCTTCCGGTTTAAAAGTTATTCGGGACCATACCAGCCCCACTATAGCTAATATACGTCTACGGATCTTCCTTATGTACCTAATATCCGATTCTCAACTTTCCTGTGCGCTTTCAATCAAAGATTGTGTAGATGGATTTTATAGAATTATAAGTGCCCTACAAAACCCATTCAGTTTCATCTCGACCAGTCTTCCAGTTTAAAAGTTATTTGCGACAATACCTGTCCAACTATAGCTAAAATACGTCTACGGATCTGCTTTATGTACCTAATATCGGATTCTCAACTTTCCTGTGCGCTTTCAATCAACAATTGACTAGGTGGAGTTTATAGAGTTATAAGTGCCCTACAAAACCCACCGAGTTTTATCTCGACCGGTCTTCCGGTTTTAAAGTTATTTGTGACCATACCTGCCCCACTATAGCTGATATACATCTACGGATCTGCCTTATGTACCAAATATCGGATTCTCATCTTTCCTGTGCGCTTTCAATCAACAATTTTGTAAATGGATTTTGTAGATTTATAACTGCCCTACAAAACCCAACCAGTTTTATCTCGACCGGTCTTCCGGTTTAAAAGTTATTTGGGACCATACCAGCCCCATTATAGCTAATATACGTCTACGGATCTGCCTTATGTACCTAATTTCTGATTCTCAACTTTCCTGTGCGCTTTCAATCAACAACTGAGTAGGTGGATTTTGTACATTTATTAGTGCCCTACAAAACCCACCGAGTTTTATCTCAAACGGTCTACCGGTTTAAAAGTTATTTGTGACCATATCTGCCCCAATATAGCTAATATACGTCTACGGATCTGCCTTATGTACCTAATATCTGATTCTCAACTTTCCTGTGCGCTTTCAATCAAAGATTGAATAGATGAATTTTGTAGAATTATAAGTGCCCTACAAAACCCATCCAGTTTTATCTCTACCGGTCTTCCGGTTTAAAAGTTATTCGTGACCATACCTGCCCCACTATAGCTAATATACGTCTACGGATCTGCCTTATGTACCAAATATCCGATTCTCAACTTTCCTGTGCGCTTTCAATCAACAATTGTGTAGATGGATTGTGTAGATTTATAACTGCACTACAAAACCCAACCAGTTTTATCTCGACCGGTCTTCCGGTTTAAAGGTTATTCGTGACCATACCTGCCCCACTATAGCTAATTTACGTCTACGGATCTGCCTTATGTACCAAATATCCGATTCTCAACTTTCCTGTGCGCTTTCAATCAAGGATTGTGTAGATTGATTTTGTAGAATTATAAGTGGCCTACAAAACCCATCCAGTTTCATCTCGACCGGTCTTCCAGTTTAAAAGTTATTTGCGACCATACCTGTCCCACTAGAGCTAATATACGTCTACGGATCTGCCTTATATACCTAATTTCGGATTCTCAACTTTCCTGTCTTTGCTGTGCGCTTTCAATCAACGATTGTCTAAGTGGATTTTGTAGATTTATAAGTGCCCTACTATACCAACCCAGTTTTATCTCGACCGGTCTTCCGGTTTCAAAGTTATATGGGACCATACCAGCCCAACTATAGCTAATATACGCCTACAGATCTGCATTATGTACTTAATATCTGATTCTCAACTTTCCTGTGCGCTTTCAATCTAAGATTGTGTCGATGGATTTTGTAGAATTATAAGTGCCCTACGAAACCCATCCAGTTTCATCTCGACCGGTCTTTCAGTTTAAAAGTTATTTGCGACCATACCTGTCCAACTATAGCTAATATAGTCTACGGATCTGCCTTATGTACCTAATATCGGATACTCAACTTTCCTGTGCGCTTTCAATCAACAATTGACTAAGTGGACTTTATAGAGTCATAAGTGCCCTACAAAACCAACCGAGTTTTATCTCGACTGGTCTACCGGTTTAAAAGTTATTTGTGACCATACCTGTCCCACTATAGCTAATATACGTCTACGGATCTGCCTTATGTACCTAATATCGGATTATCAACTTTCCTGTGCGCTTTCAATCAACAATTGACTAGGTGGAGTTTATAGAGTTATATGAGCCCTACAAAACCCACCGAGTTTTATCTCGACCGGTCTTCCGGTTTAAAAGTTATTCGTGACCATACCTGCCCCACTATAACTAATATACGTCTACGGATCTGCCTTATGTACCTAATATCGGATTATCAACTTTCCTGTGCGCTTTCAATCAACAATTGACTAGGTGGAGTTTATAGTGTTATAAGAGCCCTACAAAACCCACCGAGTTTTATCTCGACCGGTCTTCCGGTTTAAAAGTTATTCGTGACCATACCTGCCCCACTATAACTAATATACGTCTACGGATCTGCCTTATATACCAAATATCCGATTCTCAACTTTCCTGTGCGCTTTCAATCAAGGATTGTGTAGATTGATTTTGTAGAATTATAAGTGCCCTACGAAACCCATCCAGTTTCATCTCGACCGGTCTTCCAGTTTAAAAGTTATTTGCGACCATACCTGTCCCACTAGAGCTAATATACGTCTACGGATCTGCCTTATATACCTAATTTCGGATTCTCAACTTTCCTGTCTTTCCTGTGCGCTTTCAATCAACAATTGTCTAGATGGATTTTGTAGATTTATAAGTGCCCTACTATACCAACCCAGTTTTATCTCGACCGGTCTTCCGGTTTAAAAGTTATATGGGACCATACCAGCCCCACTATAGCTAATATACGTCTACGGATCTGCCTTATGTACCTAATATCTGATTCTCAACTTTCCTGTGCGCTTTCAATCAAAGATTGTGTAGATGAATTTTGTAAAATTATAAGTGCCCTACTAAACCCATCTAGTTTCATCTCAACCGGTCTTCCGGTTTAAAAGTTATTTGCGACCTTACCTGTCCCACTATAGCTAATATACGTCTACGGATCTGCCTTATGTACCTAATATCGGATTCTCAACTTTCCTGTGCGCTTTCAATCAACAATTGACTAGTTGGAGTTTATAGAGTTATAAGAGCCCTACAAAACCCACCAAGTTTTATCTCGACCGGTCTTCCGGTTTAAAAGTTATTCGTGACCATACCTGCCCCACTATAACTAATATACGTCTACGGATCTGCCTTATGTACCAAATATCCGATTCTCAACTTTCCTGTGCGCTTTCAATCAAGGATTGTGTAGATTGATTTTGTAGAATTATAAGTGCCCTACGAAACCCATCCAGTTTCATCTCGACCGGTCTTCCAGTTTAAAAGTTATTTGCGACCATACCTGTCCCACTACAGCTAATATACGTCTACGGATCTGCCTTATATACTTAATTTCTGATTCTCAACTTTCCTGTCTTTCCTGTGCGCTTTCAATCAACAATTGTCTAGATGGATTTTGTAGATTTATAAGTGCCCTACTATACCAACCCAGTTTTATCTCGACCGGTCTTCCGGTTTAAAAGTTATATGGGACCATACCAGCCCCACTATAGCTAATATACGTCTACGGATCTGCCTTATGTACCTAATATCTGATTCTCAACTTCCCTGTGCGCTTTCAATCAAAGATTGTGTAGATGAATTTTGTAGAATTATAAGTGCCCTACTAAACCCATCTAGTTTCATCTCAACCGGTCTTCCGGTTTAAAAGTTATTTGCGACCATACCTGTCCCACTATAGCTAATATACGTCTACGGATCTGCCTTATGTACCTAATATCGGATTCTCAACTTTCCTGTGCGCTTTCAATCAACAATTGACTAGTTGGAGTTTATAGAGTTATAAGAGCCCTACAAAACCCACCAAGTTTTATCTCGACCGGTCTTCCGGTTTAAAAGTTATTCGTGACCATACCTGCCCCACTATAACTAATATACGTCTACGGATCTGCCTTATGTACCAAATATCCGATTCTCAACTTTCCTGTGCGCTTTCAATCAAGGATTATGTAGATTGATTTTGTAGAATTATAAGTGCCCTACGAAACCCATCCAGTTTCATCTCGACCGGTCTTCCAGTTTAAAAGTTATTTGCGACCATACCTGTCCCACTATAGCTAATATACGTCTACGGATCTGCCTTATATACTTAATTTCGGATTCTCAACTTTCCTGTCTTTCCTGTGCGCTTTCAATCAACAATTGTCTAGATGGATTTTGTAGATTTATAAGTGCCCTACTATACCAATCCAGTTTTATCTCGACCTGTCTTCCGGTTTAAAAGTTATATGGGACCATACCAGCCCCACTATAGCTAATATACGTCTACGGATCTGCCTTATGTACCTAATATCTGATTCTCAACTTTCCTGTGCGCTTTCAATCAAAGATTTTGTAGATGAATTTTGTAGAATTATAAGTGCCCTACTAAACCCATCTAGTTTCATCTCAACCGGTCTTCCGGTTTAATAGTTATTTGCGACCATACCTGTCCCACTATAGCTAATATACGTCTACGGATCTGCCTTATGTACCTAATATCTGATTCTCAACTTTCCTGTGCGCTTTCAATCAAAGATTGTGTAGATGAATTTTGTAGAATTATAAGTGCCCTACTAAACCCACCAAGTTTTATCTCGACCGGTCTTCCGGTTTAAAAGTTATTTGTGACCATACCTGCCCCACTATAACTAATATACGTCTACGGATCTGCCTTATGTACCAAATATCCGATTCTCAACTTTCCTGTGCGCTGTCAATCAAGGATTGTGTAGATTGATTTTGTAGAATTATAAGTGCCCTACGAAATCCATCCAGTTTCATCTCGACCGGTCTTCCAGTTTAAAAGTTATTTGCGACCATACCTGTCCCACTATAGCTAATATACGTCTACGGATCTGCCTTATATACTTAATTTCGGATTCTCAACTTTCCTGTCTTTCCTGTGCGCTTTCAATCAACAATTGTCTAGATGGATTTTGTAGATTTATAAGTGGCCTACTATACCAATCCAGTTTTATCTCGACCGGTCTTCCGGTTTAAAAGTTATATGGGACCATACCAGCCCCACTATAGCTAATATACGTCTACGGATCTGCCTTATGTACCAAATATCTGATTCTCAACTTTCCTGTGCGCTTTCAATCAAAGATTGTGTAGATGAATTTTGTAGAATTATAAGTGCCCTACTAAACCCATCTAGTTTCATCTCAACCGGTCTTCCGGTTTAAAAGTTATTTGCGACCATACCTGTCCCACTAGAGCTAATATACGTCTACGGATCTGCCTTATATACCTAATTTCGGATTCTCAACTTTCCTGTCTTTCCTGTGCGCTTTCAATCAACAATTGTCTAGATGGATTTTGTAGATTTATAAGTGCCCTACTATACCAACCCAGTTTTATCTCGACCGGTCTTCCGGTTTAAAAGTTATATGGGACCATACCAGCCCCACTATAGCTAATATACGTCTACGGATCTGCCTTATGTACCTAATATCTGATTCTCAACTTTCCTGTGCGCTTTCAGTCAAAGATTGTGTAGATGAATTTTGTAGAATTATAAGTGCCCTACTAAACCCATCTAGTTTCATCTCAACCAGTCTTCCGGTTTAAAAGTTATTTGCGACCATACCTGTCCCACTATAGCTAATATACGTCTACGGATCTGCCTTATGTACCTAATATCGGATTCTCAACTTTCCTGTGCGCTTTCAATCAACAATTGACTAGTTGGAGTTTATAGAGTTATAAGAGCCCTACAAAACCCACCAAGTTTTATCTCGACCGGTCTTCCGGTTTAAAAGTTATTCGTGACCATACCTGCCCCACTATAACTAATATACGTCTACGGATCTGCCTTATGTACCAAATATCCGATTCTCAACTTTCCTGTGCGCTTTCAATCAAGGATTGTGTAGATTGATTTTGTAGAATTATAAGTGCCCTACGAAATCCATCCAGTTTCATCTCGACTGGTCTTCCAGTTTAAAAGTTATTTGCGACCATACCTGTCCCACTATAGCTAATATACGTCTACGGATCTGCCTTATATACTTAATTTCGGATTCTCAACTTTCCTGTCTTTCCTGTGCGCTTTCAATCAACAATTGTCTAGATGGATTTTGTAGATTTATAAGTGCCCTACTATACCAATCCAGTTTTATCTCGACCGGTCTTCCGGTTTAAAAGTTATATGGGACCAAACCAGCCCCACTATAGCTAATATACGTCTACGGATCTGCCTTATGTACCTAATATCTGATTCTCAACTTTCCTGTGCGCTTTCAATCAAAGATTGTGTAGATGAATTTTGTAGAATTATAAGTGCCCTACTAAACCCATCTAGTTTCATCTCAACCGGTCTTCCGGTTTAAAAGTTATTTGCGACCATACCTGTCCCACTATAGCTAATATACGTCTACGGATCTGCCTTATGTACCTAATATCGGATTCTCAACTTTCCTGTGCGCTTTCAATCAACAATTGACTAGTTGGAGTTTATAGAGTTATAAGAGCCCTACAAAACCCAACCAGTTTTATCTCGACCGGTCTTCCGGTTTAAAAGTTATTCGGGACCATACCTGCCCCACTATAACTAATATACGTCTACGGATCTGCCTTATGTACCAAATATCCTATTCTCAACTTTCCTGTGCGCTTTCAATCAAGGATTGTGTAGATTGATTTTGTAGAATTATAAGTGCCCTACGAAACCCATCCAGTTTCATCTCGACCGGTCTTCCAGTTTAAAAGTTATTTGCGACCATACCTGTCCCACTAGAGCTAATATACGTCTACGGATCTGCCTTATATACCTAATTTCGGATTCTCAACCTTCCTGTCTTTCCTGTGTGCTTTCAATCAACGATTGTCTAGGTGGATTTTGTAGATTTATAAGTGCCGTACTATACCAACCCAGTTTTATCTCGACCGGTCTTTCGGTTTAAAAGCTATATGGGACCATACCAGCCCCACTATAGCTAATATACGTCTACGGATCTGCCTTATGTACCTAATATCTGATTCTCAACTTTCCTGTGCGTTTTCAATCAAAGATTGTGAATATGAATTTTGTAGAATTATAAGTGCCCTACCAAACCAATCTAGTTTCATCTCAACCGGTCTTCTGGTATAAAAGTTATTTCCGACCATACCTGTCCCACTATAGCTAATATACGTCTACGGATCTGCCTTATGTACCTAATATCTGATTCTCAACTTTCCTGTGCGTTTTCAATCAAAGATTGTGAATATGAATTTTGTAGAATTATAAGTGCCCTACAAAACCCATCCAGTTTCATCTCGACCGGTCTTCCAGTTTAAAAGTTATTTGCGACCATACCTGTCCAACTATAGCTAATATAGTCTACGGATCTGCCTTGTGTACCTAATATCGGTTACTCAACTTTCCTGTGCGCTTTCAATCAACAATTGACTAAGTGGTTTTTATAGAGTTATAAGTGCCCTACAAAACCAACCGAGTTTTATATCGACCGGTCTACCGATTTAAAAGTTATTTGCGACCATACCTGTCCCACTATAGCTTATATACGTCTACGGATCTGCCTTATGTACCTAATTTTGGATTTTCAACTTTCCTGTGCGCTTTCAATCAACAACTGTGTAGGTGCATTTTGTAGATTTATAAGTGCCCTACAAAACCCACCCAGTTTTATCTCGACCGGTCTTCTGGTTTAAAAGTTATTTGGGACCATACCAGCCCCACTATAGCTAATATACGTCTACAGATCTGCCTTATGTACCTAATATCCGGTTCTCAACTTTCCTGTGCGCTTTCAATCAAAGATTGTGTAGATGGGTTTTGTAGAATTATAAGTGCCCTACGAAACCCATCCAGTTTCATCTCGACTGGTCTTTCAGTTTAAAAGTTATTTGCCACCATACGTGTTCAACTATAGCTAATATACGTCTACGGATCTGCCTTATGTACCTAAGATTGGATTCTCAACTTTCCTGTGCGCTTTCAATCAACGATTGACTTAGTGGAGTTTATAGAATTTTAAGTGCCCTACAAAACCCACCGAGTTTTATCTCGACCGGTCTTCCGGTTTAAAAGTTATTTGCGACTATACCTGTCCAACTATAGCTAAAATACGTCTACGGATCTGCCTTATGTACCTAATATCGGATTCTCAACTTTCCTGTGCGCTTTCAATCAACAATTGACTAGGTGGAGTTTATAGAGTTATAAGTGCCCTACAAAACCCACCGAGTTTTATCTCGACCGGTCTTCCGGTTTAAAAGTTATTCGTGACCATACCTGCCCCACTATAGCTAATATACGTCTACGGATCTGCCTTATGTACCAAATATCCGATTCTCAACGTTCCTGTGCGCTTTCAATCAACAATTGTGTAGGAGGATTTTGTAGACTTTTAGCTGCCCTACAAAACCCACCCAGTTTTTATCTCGAACAGTCTTCCGGTTTAAAAGTTATTTGGGACCATACCAGCCCAACTATAGCTAATATATGTCTACGGATCTGCCTTATGTACCTAATTTCGGATTCTCAACTTTCCTGTGCGCTTTCAATCAAAGATTGTGTAGATGGATTTTGTAGAATTATAAGTGCCCTACGACACCCATCCAGTTTCATCTCAACCGGTCTTCCAGTTTAAAAGTTATTTGCCACCATACCTGTTCAACTATAGCTAATATACGTCTACGGATCTGCCTTATGTACCTAATATCGGATTCTCAACTTTCCTGTGCGCTTTCAATCAACGATTGACTTAGTGGAGATTATAGAATTATAAGTGCCCTACAAAACCCACCGAGTTTTATCTCGACCGGTCTTCCAGTTTAAAAGTTATTTGCGACTATACCTGTCCAACAATAGCTAAAATACGTCTACGGATCTGCCTTATGTACCTAATATCGGATTCTCAACTTTCCTGTGCGCTTTGAATCAACAATTGACTAGGTGGAGTTTATAGAGTTATAAGTGCCCTACGAAACCCACCGAGTTTTATCTCGACCGGTCTTCCGGTTTAAAAGTTATTCATGACCATACCTGCCCCACTATAGCTAATATACGTCTACGGATCTGCCTTATGTACCAAATATCCGATTCTCAACTTTCCTGTGCGCTTTCAATCAACAATTGTGTAAGGGGATTTTGTAGACTTATAACTGCCCTACAAAACCCACCCAGTTTTATCTCGAACGGTCTTCTGGTTTAAAAGTTATTTGGGACCATACCAGCCCCACTATAGCTAATATACGTCTACGGATCTGCCTTATGTACCTAGTTTCGGATTCTCAACTTTCCTGTGCGCTTTCAATCAACAATTGTGTAGGTGGATTTTGTAGATTTATAAGTGCCCTACAAAAGCCAGCCAGTTTTATCTCGAACGGTCTCCCGGTTTAAAAGTTAATTATTTAATTGTGACCATATCTGCCCCACTATAGCTAATATACGTCTACAGATCTGCCTTATGTACCTGATATCTGATTCTCAACTTTCCTGTGCGCTTTCAATCAAAGATTGTGTAGATGAATTTTGTAGAATTATAAGTGCCCTACCAAACCCATCCAGTTTCATCTCAACCAGACTTCCGGTTTAAAAGTTATTTGCGACTATACCTGTCCCACTATAGCTAATATACGTCTACGGATCTGCCTTATGTACCTCATATCGGATTCTCAACTTTCCTGTGCGCTTTCAATCAACAATTGACTAGATGGAGTTTATAGAACTATAAGTGCCCTACAAAACCCACTGAGTTTTATCTCGACCGGTCTTCCGGTTTAAAAGTTATTTGTGACCATACCAGCCCCAATATAGCTAATATACGTCTACGGATCTGCCTTATGTACCAAATATCCGATCCTCATCTTTCCTGTGCCCTTTCAATCAAAGATTGTGTAGATGGATTTTGTACAATTATAAGTGGCCTACGAAACCCATCCAATTTCATCTCGACTGGTCTTCCAGTTTAAAAGTTATTTGCCACCATACGTGTTCAACTATAGCTAATATACGTCTACGGACCTGCCTTATGTACCTAATAACGGATTCTCAACTTTCCTGTGCGCTTTCAATCAACGATTGACTAGGTGGAGTTTATAGAATTATAAGTGCCCTACAAAACCATTTGAGTTTTATCTCGACCGGTCTTCCGGTTTAAAAGTTATTTGCGACTATACCTGTCCAACTATAGCTAAAATACGTCTACGGATCTGCCTTATGTACCTAATATCGGATTATCAACTTTCCTGTGCGCTTTCAATCAACAATTAACTAGGTGGAGTTTATAGAGTTATTAGTGCCCTACAAAACCCACCGAGTTTTATCTCGACCGGTCTTCCGGTTTAATAGTTATTCGTAACCATACCTGCCCAAACTATAGCTAATATACGTCTACGGATCTGCCTTATGTAACAAATATCCGATTCTCAACTTCCCTGTGCGCTTTCAATCAACAATTGTGTAAGTGGATTTTGTAGATTTATAAGTGCCCTACGAAACCCACCCAGTTTTATCTCGACCGGTCTTTCGGTTTAAAAGTTATTTGCCACCATACCTGTTCAACTATAGCTAATATACGTCTACGGATCTGCCTTATGTACCTAATATCGGATTGTCAACTTTCCTGTGCGCTTTCAATCAACGATTGACTTAGTGGAGTTTATAGAATTATAAGTGCCCTACAAAACCATCCGAGTTTTATCTCTACCGGTCTTCCGGTTTAAAAGTTATTTGCGACTATACCTGTCCAACTATAGCAATAATACGTCTACGGATTTGCCTTATGTACCTAATATCGGATTATCAACTTTCCTGTGCGCTTTCAATCAACAATTGACTAGGTGGAGTTTATAGAGTTATTAGTGCCCTACAAAACCCACCGAGTTTTATCTCGACCGGTCTTCCGGTTAAAAAATTATTCGTGACCATACCTGCCCAACTATAGCTAATATACGTCTACGGATCTGCCTTATGAACCTTATTTCGGATTCTCAACTTTCCTGTGCGCTTTCAATCAACAATTGTGTAAGTGGATTTTGTAGATTCATAAGTGCCCTTCAAAACCCACCAAGTTTTATCTCGACCGGTCTTCCGGTTTAAAAGTTATTCGGGACCATACCAGCCCCACTATAGCTAATATACGTCTACAGATCTTCCTTATGTACCTAATATCTGATTCTCAACTTTCCTGTGCGCTTTCAATCAAAGATTGTGTAGATGGATTTTATAGAATTATAAGTGCCCTACGAAACCCATTCAGTTTCATCTCGACCAGTCTTCCAGTTTAAAAGTTATTTACGACCATACCTGTCAAACTATAGCTAAAATACGTCTACGGATCTGCTTTATGTACCTAATATCGGATTCTCAACTTTCCTGTGCGCTTTCAATCAACAATTGACTAGGTGGAGTTTATAGAGTTATAAGTGTCCTACAAAACCCACCGAGTTTTATCTCGACCGGTCTTCCGGTTTTAAAGTTATTCGTGACCATACCTGCCCCACTATAGCTGATATACATCTACGGATCTACCTTATGTACCAAATATCGGATTCTCATCTTTCCTGTGCGCTTTCAATCAACAATTTTGTAAATGGATTTTGTAGATTTATAACTGCCCTACAAAACCACCGAGTTTTATCTCGACCGGTCTTCCGGTTTAAAAGTTATTTGGGACCATACCAGCCCCATTATAGCTAATATACGTCTACGGATCTGCCTTATGTACCTAATTTCGGATTCTCAACTTTCCTGTGCGCTTTCAATCAACAATTTTGTAAAAGGATTTTGTAGATTTATAACTGCCCTACAAAACCCACCCAGTTTTATCTCGACCGGTCTTCCGGTTTAAAAGTTATTTGGGACCATACCAGCCCCATTATAGCTAATATACGTCTACGGATCTGCCTTATGTACCTAATTTCGGATTCTCAACTTTCCTGTGCGCTTTCAATCAACAACTGTGTAGGTGGATTTTGTACATTTATTAGTGCCCTACAAAACCCACCGAGTTTTATCTCGAACGGTCTTCCGGTTTAAAAGTTATTCGTGACCATATCTGCCCCAATATAGCTAATATACGTCTACAGATCTGCCTTATGTACCTAATATCCGGTTCTCAACTTTCCTGTGCGCTTTCAATCAAAGATTGTGTAGATGAATTTTGTAGAATTATAAGTGCCCTACCAAACCCATCCAGTTTCATCTCGACCGGTCTTTCAGTTTAAAAGTTATTAGCCACCATACGTGTTCAACTATAGCTAATATACGTCTACGGATCTGCCTTATGTACCTAATATCGGATTCTCAACTTTCCTGTGCGCTTTCAATCAACGATTGACTTAGTGGAGTTTATCGAATTATAAGTGCCCTACAAAACCCACCGAGTTTTATCTCGACCGGTCTTCCGGTTTAAAAGTTATTCGTGACCATACCTGCCCCACTATAGCTAATATACGTCTACGGATCTGCCTTATGTACCAAATATCCGATTCTCAACGTTCCTGTGCGCTTTCAATCAACAATTGTGTAGGAGGATTTTGTAGACTTATAACTGCCCTACAAAACCCACCCAGTTTTTATGTCGAACGGTCTTCCGGTTTAAAAGTTATTTGGGACCATACCAGCCCCACTATAGCTAATATATGTCTACGGATCTGCCTTATGTACCTAATTTCGGATTCTCAACTTTCCTGTGCGCTTTCAATCAAAGATTGTGTAGATGGATTTTGTAGAATTATAAGTGCCCTACGAAACCCATCCAGTTTCATCTCAACCGGTCTTCCAGTTTAAAAGTTATTTGCCACCATACCTGCCCAACTATAGCTAATATACGTCTACGGATCTGCCTTATGAACCTTATTTCGGATTCTCAACTTTCCTGTGCGCTTTCAATCAACAATTGTGTAAGTGGATTTTGTAGATTCATAAGTGCCCTTCAAAACCCACCAAGTTTTATCTCGACCGGTCTTCCGGTTTAAAAGTTATTCGGGACCATACCAGCCCCACTATAGCTAATATACGTCTACAGATCTTCCTTATGTACCTAATATCTGATTCTCAACTTTCCTGTGCGCTTTCAATCAAAGATTGTGTAGATGGATTTTATAGAATTATAAGTGCCCTACGAAACCCATTCAGTTTCATCTCGACCAGTCTTCCAGTTTAAAAGTTATTTACGACCATACCTGTCAAACTATAGCTAAAATACGTCTACGGATCTGCTTTATGTACCTAATATCGGATTCTCAACTTTCCTGTGCGCTTTCAATCAACAATTGACTAGGTGGAGTTTATAGAGTTATAAGTGTCCTACAAAACCCACCGAGTTTTATCTCGACCGGTCTTCCGGTTTTAAAGTTATTCGTGACCATACCTGCCCCACTATAGCTGATATACATCTACGGATCTACCTTATGTACCAAATATCGGATTCTCATCTTTCCTGTGCGCTTTCAATCAACAATTTTGTAAATGGATTTTGTAGATTTATAACTGCCCTACAAAACCACCGAGTTTTATCTCGACCGGTCTTCCGGTTTAAAAGTTATTTGGGACCATACCAGCCCCATTATAGCTAATATACGTCTACGGATCTGCCTTATGTACCTAATTTCGGATTCTCAACTTTCCTGTGCGCTTTCAATCAACAATTTTGTAAAAGGATTTTGTAGATTTATAACTGCCCTACAAAACCCACCCAGTTTTATCTCGACCGGTCTTCCGGTTTAAAAGTTATTTGGGACCATACCAGCCCCATTATAGCTAATATACGTCTACGGATCTGCCTTATGTACCTAATTTCGGATTCTCAACTTTCCTGTGCGCTTTCAATCAACAACTGTGTAGGTGGATTTTGTACATTTATTAGTGCCCTACAAAACCCACCGAGTTTTATCTCGAACGGTCTTCCGGTTTAAAAGTTATTCGTGACCATATCTGCCCCAATATAGCTAATATACGTCTACAGATCTGCCTTATGTACCTAATATCCGGTTCTCAACTTTCCTGTGCGCTTTCAATCAAAGATTGTGTAGATGAATTTTGTAGAATTATAAGTGCCCTACCAAACCCATCCAGTTTCATCTCGACCGGTCTTTCAGTTTAAAAGTTATTAGCCACCATACGTGTTCAACTATAGCTAATATACGTCTACGGATCTGCCTTATGTACCTAATATCGGATTCTCAACTTTCCTGTGCGCTTTCAATCAACGATTGACTTAGTGGAGTTTATCGAATTATAAGTGCCCTACAAAACCCACCGAGTTTTATCTCGACCGGTCTTCCGGTTTAAAAGTTATTCGTGACCATACCTGCCCCACTATAGCTAATATACGTCTACGGATCTGCCTTATGTACCAAATATCCGATTCTCAACGTTCCTGTGCGCTTTCAATCAACAATTGTGTAGGAGGATTTTGTAGACTTATAACTGCCCTACAAAACCCACCCAGTTTTTATGTCGAACGGTCTTCCGGTTTAAAAGTTATTTGGGACCATACCAGCCCCACTATAGCTAATATATGTCTACGGATCTGCCTTATGTACCTAATTTCGGATTCTCAACTTTCCTGTGCGCTTTCAATCAAAGATTGTGTAGATGGATTTTGTAGAATTATAAGTGCCCTACGAAACCCATCCAGTTTCATCTCAACCGGTCTTCCAGTTTAAAAGTTATTTGCCACCATACCTGTTCAACTATAGCTAATATACGTCTACGGATCTGCCTTGTGTACCTAATATCAGATTCTCAACTTTCCTGTGCGCTTTCAATCAACGATTGACTTAGTGGAGATTATAGAATTATAAGTGCCCTACAAAACCCACCGAGTTTTATCTCGACCGGTCTTCCAGTTTTAAAGTTATTTGCGACTATACCTGTCCAACTATAGCTAATATACGTCTACGGATCTGCCTTATGTACCTAATATCGGATTCTCAACTTTCCTGTGCGCTTTGAATCAACAATTGACTAGGTGGAGTTTATAGAGTTATAAGTGCCCTACGAAACCCACCGAGTTTTATCTCGACCGGTCTTCCGGTTTAAAAGTTATTCGTGACCATACCTGCCCCACTACAGCTAATATACGTCTACGGATCTGCCTTATGTACCAAATATCCGATTCTCAACTTTCCTGTGCGCTTTCAATCAACAATTGTGTAAGGGGAATTTTGTAGACTTATAACTGCCCTACTAAACCCACCCAGTTTTATCTCGAACGGTCTTCTGGTTTAAAAGTTATTTTGGACCATACCAGCCCCACTATAGCTAATATACGTCTACGGATCTGCCTTATGTACCTAGTTTCGGATTCTCAACTTTCCTGTGCGCTTTCAATCAACAATTGTGTAGGTGGATTTTGTAGATTTATAAGTGCCCTACAAAAGCCACCCAGTTTTATCTCGAAAGGTCTCCCGGTTTAAAAGTTATTCGTGACCATATCTGCCCCACTATAGCTAATATACGTCTACAGATCTGCCTTATGTACCTGATATCTGATTCTCAACTTTCCTGTGCGCTTTCAATCAAAGATTGTGTAGATGAATTTTGTAGAATTATAAGTGCCCTACCAAACCCATCCAGTTTCATCTCAACCAGACTTCCGGTTTAAAAGTTATTCGCGACCATACCTGCCCCACCATAGCTAATATACGTCTACGGATCTGCCTTATGTAACAAATATCCGATTCTCAACTTCCCTGTGCGCTTTCAATCAAGGATTGTGTAGATTGATTTTGTAGAATTATAAGTGCCCTACGAAACCCATCCAGTTTCATCTCGACTGGTCTTCCAGTTTAAAAGTTATTTGCGACCATACCTGTCCCACTTTACATAGTGATACATAGTGATTATTCCTGTAACAGGTGTCCCACAGACTCCTCTTCTACAGGCTCTTCTATTTCCTCTAAATGTCTTGATGCGTGACTTCCGCAATATTTTATTTTCGCTCTATAATCATATACAATGTCTTGATATTTCCAGTATTTATCCAATCTATTTTTAAACGTGTTTATAGTTGGTGCATTAACTACGCTTTCTGTTTGTTCCAAATTTTTGAAGCCCTTATGCTGAAAAAGTATCTCCTGGTTTCTAGTCTTGGTCTCTGTTGTATTATTTTATGTTGGTTTGTTCTTGTACTGTGACGGATGTTGGTGGTTTTTAGCATTTTGACACAGTTACTCACCTCCGGGTCGTATATTCCGTGTGTGATTTTAAAGAGCTCTATCATGTCGCCTCTAACTCTCCTATAGCTTAGCGTTGGTAGTCTTAGCTTTTTGAGCCTTTCCGCGTAAGAGAGATTTCCGAGGCCTGGGAGCTGTTTCGTAGCTCTTCTTTGGACTTGCTCAATTTTGTCTATCAGTTTCTTTTGGTGTGGTGACCATACTGCGCTGGCATAGTCCAGTTGTGATCTTACCATTGCTTTATATAGAGGAATAAAAGTTTCAATGGTTAGATTTTTGAAAGACCTTCTAATGATTGCAAAGATTGAATTTGCTTTGTTGACTTTCTCACTGATGTGTTTCTCAAATGTTAGCTTATCATCCACTATTACCCCTATATCTTTCTCTTCATGAGTTTTGCTGACATTCTTCTATAGCTAATATACGTCTACGGATCTGCCTTATGTACCTAATTTCGGATTCTCAACTTTCCTGTGCGCTTTAAATCAACAATTGTGTAAGTGGATTTTGTAGATTTATAAGTGCCCTACAAAACCCACCCAGTTTTATCTCGACCGCTCTTCCGGTTTAAAAGTTATTTGCCACCAAACCTGTTCAACTATAGCTAATATACGTCTACGGATCAGCCTTATGTACCTAATATAGGATTCTCAACTTTCCTGTGCGCTTTCAATCAACGATTGACTTAGTGGAGTTTATAGAATTATGAGTGCCCTACAAAACCATCCGAGTTTTATCTCGACCGGTCTTCCGGTTTAAAAGTTATTTGCGACTATACCTGTCCAACTATAGCTAAAATACGTCTACGGATCTGCCTTATGTACCTAATATCGGATTATCAACTTTCCCGTGCGCTTTCAATCAACAATTGACTAGGTGGAGTTTATAGAGTTATTAGTGCCCTACAAAATCCCTCGAGTTTTATCTCGACCGGTCTTCCGGTTAAAAAGTTATTTGCGACTATACCTGTCCAACTATAGCTAAAATACGTCTACGGATCTGCCTTATGTACCTAATATCGGATTATCAACTTTCCTGTGCGCTTTCAATCAACAATTGACTAGATGGAGTTTGTAGAATTATAAGTGCCCTACGAAACCGATCCAGTTTCATCTCGACTGGTCTTCCAGTTTAAAAGTTATTTGCGACCATACCTGTCCCACTATAGCTAATATACGTCTACGGATCTGCCTTATGTACCTAATTTCGGATTCTCAACTTTCCTGTGCGCTTTCAATCAACAATTGTGTAGGTGGATTTTGTAGATTCATAAGTGCCCTTCAAAACCCACTCAGTTTTATCTCGACCGGTCTTCAGGTTTAAAAGTTATTCGGGACCATACCAGCCCCACTATAGCTAATATACGTCTACAGATCTTCCTTATGTACCTAATATCCGATTCTCAACTTTCCTGTGCGCTTTCAATCAAAGATTGTGTAGATGGATGTTATAGAATTATTAGTGCCCTACGAAACCCATTCAGTTTCATCTCGACCAGTCTTCCAGTTTAAAAGTTATTTGCGACCATACCTGTCCAACTATAGCTAAAATACGTCTACGGATCTGCCTTATGTACCTAATATCGGATTCTCAACTTTCCTGTGCGCTTTCAATCAACAATTGACTAGGTGGAGTTTATAGAGTTATAAGTGCCCTACAAAACCCACCGAGTTTTATCTCGACCTGTCTTCCGGTTTAAAAGTTATTCGTGACCATACCTGCCCCACTATAGCTGATATACATCTACGGATCTGCCTTATGTACCAAATATCGGATTCTCATCTTTCCTGTGCGCTTTCAATCAACAATTTTGTAAATAAATTTTGTAGATTTATAACTGCCCTACAAAACCCACCCAGTTTTATCTCGACCGGTCCTCCGGTTTAAAAGTTATTTGGGACCATACCAGCCCCACTTTAGCTAATATACGTCTACGGATCTGCCTTATATACCTAATTTCGGATTCTCAGCTTTCCTCTGCGCTTTCAAACAGCAACTGTGTAGGTGGATTTTGTAGATTTATTAGTGCCCTACAAAACCCACCCAGTTTTATCTCAAACGGTCTTCCGGTTTAAAAGTTATTCGTGACCATATCTGCCCAAATATAGCTAATATACGTCTACGGATCTGCCTTATGTACCTAATATCTGATTCTCAACTTTCCTGTGCGCTTTCAATCAAAGATTGTGTAGATGAATTTTGTAGAATTATAAGTGCCCTACCAAACCCATCCAGTTTTATCTCTACCGGTCTTCCGGTTTAAAAGTTATTCGTGACCATACCTGCCCCACTATAGCTAATATACGTCTACGGATCTGCCTTATGTACCAAATATCCGATTCTCAACTTTCCTGTGCGCTTTCAATCAACAATTGTGTAGATGGATTTTATAGATTTATAACTGCCCTACAAAACCCAACCAGTTTTATCTCGAACGGTCTTCCGGTTTAAAAGTTATTTGGGACCATACCAGCCCCACTATAGTTAATATGCGTCTACGGATCTGCCTTATGTACCTAATATCGGATTCTCTACTCTCCTGTGCACTTTCAATCAACAATTGACTAGATGGAGTTTATAGAGCTATAAGTGCCCTACAAAACCCATGGAATTTTATCTCGACCGGTCTTCCGGTTTAAAAGTTATTCGTGACCATACCTGCCCCACAATAGCTAATATACGTCTACGGATCTGCCTTATGTACCAAATATCCGATTCTCATCTCTCCTGTGCGCTTTCAATCAAAGATTGTGTAGATGGATTTTGTATAATTATAAGTGCCCTACGAAACCCATCCTGTTTGATCTTGACCGGTCTTTCAGTTTAAAAGTTATTTGCCACAATACCTGTTCAACTATAGCTAATATACGTCTACGGATCTGCCTTATGTACCTAATTTCGGATTCTCAACTTTCCTGTGCGCTTTCAATCAACAATTGTGTAGGTGGATTTTGTAGATTAATAAGTGCCCTTCAAAACCCGACCAGTTTTATCTCCACCGGTCTTCTGGTTTAAAAGTTATTTGGGACCATACCAGCCCCACTATAGCTAATATACGTCTACAAATCTTCCTTATGTACCTAATATTCGATTCTCAACTTTCCTGTGCGCTTTCAATCAAATATTGTGTAGATGGATTTTATAGAATTATAAGGGCCCTACGAAACCCATTCAGTTTCATCTCGACCAGTCTTCCAGTTTAAAAGTGATTTGCGACCATACCTGTCCAACTATAGCTAAAATACGTCTACGGATCTGCCTTATGTACCTAATATCGGATTCTCAACTTTCCTGTGCGCTTTCAATCAACAATTGACTAGGTGGAGTTTATAGAGTTATAAGTGCCCTACAAAACCCACCGAGTTTTATCTCGACCGGTCTTCCGGTTTAAAAGTTATTTGTGACCATACCTGCCCCACTATAGCTGATATACATCTACGGATCTGCCTTATGTACCAAATATCGGATTCTCATCTTTCCTGTGCGCTTTCAATCAACAATTTTGTAAATGGATTTTGTAGATTTATAACTGCCCTACAAAACCCACCCAGTTTTATCTCGACCGGTCTTCCGGTTTAAAAGTTATTTGGGACCATACCAGCCCCACTTTAGCTAATATACGTCTACGGATCTGCCTTATATACCTAATTTCGGATTCTCAACTTTCCTCTGCGCTTTCAATCAGCAACTGTGTAGGTGGATTTTGTAGATTTATTAAAGCCCTACAAAACCCACCCAGTTTTATCTCAAACGGTCTTCCGGTTTAAAAGTTATTTGTGACAATATCTGCCCCAATACGTCTACGGATCTGCCTTATGTACCTTATATCTGACTCTCAACTTTCCTGTGCGCTTTCAATCAAAGATTGTGTAGATGAATTTTGTAGAATTATAACTGCCCTACCAAACCCATCCAGTTTTATCTCTACCGGTCTTCCGGTTTAAAAGTTATTCTTGACCATACCTGCCCCACTATAGCTAATAAACGTCTACGTATCTACCTTATGTACCAAATATCGGATTCTCATCTTTCCTGTGCGCTTTCAATCAACAATTTTGTAAATGGATTTTGTAGATTTATAACTGCCCTACAAAACCACCGAGTTTTATCTCGACCGGTCTTCCGGTTTAAAAGTTATTTGGGACCATACCAGCCCCATTATAGCTAATATACGTCTACGGATCTGCCTTATGTACCTAATTTCGGATTCTCAACTTTCCTGTGCGCTTTCAATCAACAATTTTGTAAAAGGATTTTGTAGATTTATAACTGCCCTACAAACCCCAACCAGTTTTATCCCGAACGGTTTTCCGGTTTAAAAGTTTTTTGGGACCATACCAGCCCCACTATAGCTAATATGCGTCTACGGATCTGCCTTATGTACCTAATATCGGATTCTCAACTTTCCTTTGCGCTTTCAATCAACGATTGACTAAGTTTAGTTTATAAAATTATAAGTGCCCTACGAAACCCACCGAGTTTTTCCTCGACCGGTCTTCCGGTTTAAAAGTTATTCGTGACCATACCTGCCCCACTATAGCTAATATACGTCTACGGATCTGCCTTATGTACCAAATATCCGATTCTCAACTTTCCTGTGCGCTTTCAATCAAGGATTGTGTAGATTGATTTTGTAGAATTATAAGTGCCCTACAAAACCAATCCAGTTTCATCTCGACCGGTCTTCCAATTAAAAAGTTATTTGCAACCATACCTGTCCCACTATAGCTAATATACGTCTACGGATCTGCCTTATGTACCTAATATCTGATTCTCAACTTTCCTGTGCGCTTTCAATCAAAGATTGTGTAGATGAATTTTATAGAATTATAAGTGCCCTACCAAACCCATTTAGTTTCATAAAAACGGTCTTCCAGTTTAAAAGTTATTTGCGACCATACCTGTCCAACTATAGCTAAAATACGTCTACGGATCTGCCTTATGTACCTAATATCGGATTCTCAACTTTCCTGTGCGCTTTCAATCAACAATTGACTAGGTGGAGTTTATAGAGTTATAAGTGCCCTACAAAACCCACCGAGTTTTATCTCGACCGGTCTTCCGGTTTAAAAGTTATTCGTGACCATACCTGCCCCACTATAGCTGATATACATCTACGGATCTGCCTTATGTACCAAATATCGGATTCTCATCTTTCCTGTGCGCTTTCAATCAACAATTTTATACATGGATTTTGTAGATTTATAACTGCCCTACAAAACCCACCCAGTTTTATCTCGACCGGTCTTCCGGTTTAAAAGTTATTTGGGACCATACCAGCCCCACTATAGCTAATATACGTATACGGATCTGCCTTATGTACCTAATATCTGATTCTCAACTTTCCTGTGCGCTTTCAATCAAAGATTGTGTAGATGAATTTTGTAGAATTATAAGTGCCCTACCAAACCCATACAGTTTTATCTCTACCGGTCTTCCGGTTTAAAAGTTATTCGTGACCATACCTTACCCACTATAGCTAATAAACGTCTACGGATCTGCCTTGTGTACCAAATATTCG